>PVHX01003857.1:0-135822 GCA_004024805.1 Geosciurus inauris | reverse complement strand
AGGTGTACTTGACCACAGAGCCACATCCCCAGCCCTATTTTGTGTTTTATGTAGAGACAGGGTCTCACTGAGTTGCTTAGCACCTTGCCGTTGCTAAGGCTGGATTTGAACTCGCGATTCTCCTGTCTCAGCCTCACAAAGTGCTGGGATTACAGGCGTGCGCTACAGTGCCTGGTTTAAATAAAATATTTTTTAAAAAGGAGCTAGGTTAAGCACTACTGGGTCTAATCCCTGGTGTCCTCCCCGCAAAAGGAAAACACACACAGAGCTAAGAACAAATAAATGAGGAAGAACATTCTCATATCTTTTCACTATTTGATGATAGTGATGATTGTCAGCATTTTTAGCTGAGCAGGCCTTACCTAATAGAGTTGTTTGTTCCTCAGGATCCTCAGGCAATGGGTTCTACCAAAATCCCTGGATGCTTAGTCCCCACATCAAATGGTGCAGTGTTTGCATATGACCTATGCAATCTCTCTATACACTTTAAATTATCTCTTGATTACACATAATTGCTATATGAACAGTTGTCCTACTAAATTATTTAGGGATGATAAGGATAAAAGTCTGTACATATTCAGTACAGATTTAGTTTTCTCAAATATTTTCAATCCGCAGCTGGGTGAAGCCACGATGGTGGAGCCATGGAAAATGAAGTCTGACTGTATAGTGAATGAGAGATTCAAGTTGTAGATATTCATTTGCTTTCTTGCCATGGATGATTTACTCATATTTGTATTATTGTTGCTGTACATATTCTTCTGGTTATATAATGCTGAAGAGCTTGTATATTTCCTTACTATCCCTTGCCCTTCTTCCCAGGTTGAGCTCTGTGAACCTTGAATCTGCTGTTCCCTATCCTACTGATGGAAGTGTTGCAGCTGCTGTGGAAATCTGTCAGTGTCCACCAGGGTATAGTGGTTCCTCTTGTGAAGTAAGTTTGCAAAAATATGTCCTCCGCGCAATATAAGGTCCTTCAAATATGACTATAAAATCCTGAATACAGGTGTTCTTTGCCAATAATTGCACAATCATGTATTACTTCAAGAGGAAACAAATGTCTACTAAAACGTCATGACTTCTCAAGAGTACTAACCACATAATGTCCTCCTCAAATTGCTTCCTTGTGAGATATTTTTCCTTACTATATATATAGTATATTTTTCCTATACAATACTGAAAAACATGATGTTTCCATAAATATTTCTTTCCTGTTCAACCAGTTGTATGCTGGATGGCAGCAGAATAATATTTCAAAGTGTTCTGCTTTCATTTTCATTTCAGTAGTTATCCAGAATTTAGTACTTGTTTCTTTTTATTTTAGCATTTTTTAATCTTTTGTATCCCACTGTTCCTCTACTTCATTCCTGAGAATACAACCAAGTCACAACTATCTGAAGCATGCAATCTTCAGAATGTCAAGAGCATTATTTATGGAACAAATACCTTGCTCTAGAAAATTCCTTACCATTTGATTTGTTTAGTACCTAAGTTTGAGATATGAATTGTTGTCTCAATATTCCAGATTTAAAATAAAATTAACATTTCTTACTTAATATCAAAGTGTGTCTTTTTAAGATAGCAATTTTATTTATTTCTATGTATTTTCTCCTCAGTGGTTTGAAAAGTGATTTTACTTGAAACCTGGTCAAAAAATGTAAACATGACTTCCCTGCCAGAGGGAATGGCTTGAAGATAAATAAGAGCTTAAATTCTTTAAAATGGTACCTTTAAGGAATCATTGGAGTGTACCAGGATGTTCCATTCGGAACACTACCCTATTATGCCATTTATAGAAATACTGTAGGCACTGCTTTGTCAGTTCTCTCATATTTTAAAATAATGTGTGCTTCCAGAGAGTGCTCAGACCTTAGAGTCATATTCATGATAAATGTGTTTTCTTTAACTGGGGAGATTTACCTATCTAGAAATAAAGCTAAATGTAATGCATTGAAGTACTTGTTTTTCCAAAATTTTTAAAGAAAAAAGAAAGCATGAATTTGAACTAGCTATGTCCAGCCAAATTTGATTTTAGATATAAAATATGTTATATTTGAAGAAACATTCTATTAACAAGTCTTTCAGATTTTATTTCCAACTCTTTTTGGAAATTTAAATTCCCATTTCAATTATAATAATACCTTAATTCTCTTCTTGCTTTAATACATACATTTAACACATCATTCTCAATTTACTTCCTCATCTTTTTTTTTTTTTTTTTGGTACCAAGGATTGAACTCAGGGGTATTCAACCACTGAGCCACATCCCCAGCCCAATTTTGTGTTTTATTTAGAGACAAGGTCTCACTGAGTTGCTTAGCACCTTGCCATTGCTGAGGTTGGCTTTGAACTTGCGATTCTCCTGTCTCAGTCTCCCAAAGTTCTGGAATTACAGGCATGCCCCACCACTCCCGGCCTTCATCATCTTTTATGCAAGTACCACATGCTCATAAAATATAAAATTGTCTGAATATTATAATGGTGTAATCAGCTATGTTTTATGTTACTTTTGCCCCTTTGAAAATAGTCTGACAAATTCTGCACATACTTGATAAGTTATGCAAATTTCTCTGTACAAATTGTCAATGAGTATACAACATAATCTCTCTTCTTAGAGAACTAACAATCTGTTTGGGGAGACAGAACAAATATCTATGAAAAATTGGATCATAGCACTATTATTAAGGGGCCAGTAAGAGGGAATCCTTCAAAGGGTTAGCTATTGCAGTGGAAAGAAATGTCTTGAAAGTATCCTGGAGATGCTAAATATTGGTAACACACGAATCAGAAGAGAGAAGCATGCAAGTGTGGAGCAGAGGAAGGAAAATAAAGTTTCCTTGAACCTCACATACAATAATTGATAAATAAAGTTACTTTGAGACACATAAAAATAACTTAGTTGAACCAAAGGACAATAAGTTTTGGAACTCTGGAGTTCCTCTGTGATTTTGTTTCTTTTACTCTCTAATAATCTCTTCTGTTCTTTATTAAAACTTCCTGTCCCTAGACTGGATATTACCCAGTCCTGTCCTTTCTTGAGGTTGTTTGCTTTTTTCATTGAGCTTAGTTCAGAGGGCCAGTCACTCTAGGTTTGTTATCACTAATATCCTGGGATCCCTTAAAAGCAGAGTAAACTACAAAGACCATCATATCTTAATTATAGCTTACTAAGAACCTCTAGCCAAAAACTTATTTGAGATTTCATTGGGACTACAATGTTGATTCAGGAGCTTTATTTTCCCCCTCATTTCTACTTGACATCTTATAAATCGCTCTATAGCTAAACTTTCAAATATTCTCTTATTTTCCTAGTACTGTCATAATCCATTTTACTTGACAGGCAAGGAAGTGAAAGCAAAGTAGGATACAAAAAAATGAAGTTTAAAGGCCAAATCTGTTTCCTCTTAATTTGGTGGAATTAATATGAACCCCTTTATACAAGTTGTTTGTACTCTCATTTAACTAGCAGTATTTTCTAAAGCATATATTTTAGGTAGTCAAGACCCTGGACATGGAGGATAATGTAATAAACAGTATAGATATGAACCCTGAAAAACTAGGTAAATTAACAGGATGTCATGGTGAAGGTCTTGTGGAGAGTGGCATATGAAATTAGGAAGAGATGTGTGTATGAAGATGGAGAGGCTACTTTATAAAGTTTGCCATGAAAGACTTTCTGAGATAGTGACATTAAAACATGTTAAAGAATGAGAAGTAAACAGAGTTGGTGAGAAAGTGGCATGGAGCTTGGAGTCTGCAAGAACCTGAAAGAAGGCAAGCTTGGCTGCAGTTTAGTAAGCAAGGGGTTGAGTGGCCCAAAATGTGAATGGGGGAAGCCAGACCATTTAGAAGTGTCCATGCATGGTAAGAATTGAGATTTTATTTTGAGTGCCATGCAAAATCAATAGAAGTCTTTAAGAAGGATAGTGCCATGACTTGAATTATGTTTTTTTGACTGTATTTTTTTACTTCATTCTATAGCCATATCATTATGAAAAAGAACATATTGTAGAAGGGCATGACTCATAGGAAGAAGAGCAGTTAATAAGATATTGCAGTAGAACACAGAAATTATAACGGTTTGTGTTTGTTTAATGGCAGGGGACATACAAATACAGGACATATTATGTATGTGTTTTGGTAGTAGAACCAGTAGGACTTACTGTTAGACTGCATGCCATGGGAAGATGAAAGGAATAGTTTACGAACGAGTTGTAAATTACCAGCCAATAACTATACAACTGGATGTGATGTCACTGGTTGAGCTAAGAATGGCTACTAGGGAGAAATAATTGGGTTAAAGTGATGGGGGGAAATCAACAGTCCATTTTAGAAATATTTGGTTTGGAAACACTGTGAAGTGTAGATGTCATTGTGTAGTTAGAATATGCAGGTCTAGGACTTAGCGTATCTGCCTGTTTGGTAGGCACTTAACTATGGGACTAAATAAATTACCTAGGAGAGAATGTGATTAAAAAGAGAAAAATAATCCAGCCTATCCTTGAGGGCTCCTGACAATAGAAAGTAGGCTCAAGGCAGAGAAGAATGCAAAGAGAAAGAAGAGAAATTTCGGGAACATGATGTTGCAGAAGTTGGGAAAAGATTCAAGGGAGAAGGGAGTCAGTTAGTCCAAATGATAATGAGAGCCCAGATCAAATGCAGTTGCAAAGTTGTACACTGTGTTTGGTCACTTGGAACTTGGTGGCAGGGACAAGAGCAGTTTTAATTGAGTGAGTACAAGACAGATGAGAATGGGATGTAGTGAGCAAGAGAATTGAGGAAGAAAAGATTCTGTAGCATAGTTTTACTGAGAAGAAAAAGGTGACAGGAAGTGTTGTGTGGGGTTAAAGGAGTGATTTTGCCATTTTGTTTTTTCTGTTAGTTAGAGGCAGTGGGTCATATTTCTGAAATGATGGTAGTGGTTCAGTAACAAGAAAAGCTTTTACTGATGCAGCAGTGAGAGGGAATATTGAAAAGACAAAAGATCCTGGAATCAAAAATACAAGTCGAGTAACAGTTTCTTCAGAGGAGAAGGATCCTGCATTACCCACTCTTGCTGCAGAGGGAAATTGGCAAAAATGTGTGAAGACAAAGGCACATTCTTGTTGGCTTAGGAGTGAAAAGATAGATTCTGATGGCTTTCATTTTTTTCTGTGACTAATGGTATAAATCCATGGACTATATAGAAAGAGAAGTAAGGAGTTGGGGCGTTTGAAGAATGAAGATGTTATACAAGGACTACATTTCAAAATGTTAAGGAACTCTCTATGAACATCTGCCCTAAAACATCAAATCAGTTCTCTTGCTCTTCTATAGGTCTGAAAGCTTTACCTCCTTCTGTATAGGCTTCACCAGTTTATAAACATATATATTATAGAAGAACATCACTTCCATAATAAATCTATGGAGGCCAAAATTTTTAACAGGGATAAAGTATTGGAAAAAAAAATTAACACGTTCTCTTTTATATTGCTCAAATTAAGAGGAAAGTGGATTTATTTTCTTTTCAGATATGAAATATCTGCAGATCCTTTTTTTCACATGTCTATTATTGATGTTCAAATTGAAGAGTCCTCATATCCTAAGGCAGAAGAACATTTCCAACAATACACAACACAATTCTATATACTTTATTACTTCAGTGGTTTCTTTCATTTCTATTTTCAACTGGAAAAAAGACCTTCTGTGATATATGGTGTTGTATTTAACCATCCAGAAATACAGTATATAACCTGCAAAAAGTAATTACAACACGAAATCATAAGCTCCTAGAAGGCATCAATATTTACCTTACAGTGAATTTAGATACCTTTCAGTTTGTAGAAATTCTCAGAGAATTAAACTTTAATTAAGAGTGATGGTGAATTTAGAGCAGGTACTGATAAATAGGAAATGTAATTCCCAAATTTCCTATTATAATTGGAATTCTGTTTTTATACCACAAAGTGTATCGCATTTTTAAAAAATCTACAATGAATATCAGCAAAATTATAGGACAATAATACCATAAAATAAACTATCAAGGAACTATATGGTAAATAAACCATAAGTTACTTTGGGTAAATTTGAAAAAGTATTATAGGAGGGAAGGAATTTAGAATGAAATATATAAATTACATATGTATTAAAGTCAGATGTATATGTTGTCAAATGTAAGAAGCGACTCTGTCTTGCAGATGATCTCAAAGATTTTTCTGAATGTGAAGAGGTTAAGGGTGGCCAGTACGCGGGAAACAGAGCTATTCCCAAGTCAAATTGCTTAGGATGACGTTGGGTGCCTCCTAGGCTAGGATTCTCTGACTCCTTTTGTGTTGGCTGTTTTTTTTTTTCTCAGTACTTTTTCTTTTATTTTCCTGTCTGTGCTTTTTACTTTGAGACTGTCACATTTCAATTCTTTATATCTGTGCTTTATTTTACCATTTCAGAGGAGACACCAAGCTAACGCTTCCTCTAATCTCATACCTGCCAATAACAGTAAGGTCAGTACGAAGTCCCAATGTCAGGAATAAAAGTGCTGCAGCAATGTTTCAATAATGGCTACCTTTGACAAGCACCTTTGCTGAGTTTGCTACCTAAGTTATTTTCTATTATAAGTGGAAAAAAACCTTTTTAAAAAAAAATACCAAGACTGATGGAAAATTTATCTTTCTTTCAGTCTTGTTGGCCTAGGCACAGAAGAGTTAATGGCACCGTATTTGGTGGCATCTGTGAACCATGTCGATGCTTTGGTCATGCAGAGTCCTGCGATGATATCACAGGAGAATGTCTGGTAAGTGCTCTCTTCACTGGGGATGCTGATTGACAAGGCTGAAATTGACTCAATAAATGCCTCAGTTCGGGTGCTGTCTTTGGAACCTTGAACACTTGAGTTAAGAGTGATTTGAGAAAGATCTTTATATTGAACTGAGTTAGAAGCTGAGAAAGCTCTTTTATATGTGATCTCCCTAGCAAATATTAGGAAGTATTTATTCATATTAGTCTAAGAATTGAATTGGAGCTACATCATTATAGATCTTAACTAATGACTGGCATATATATTCTACCATGAATATATATGATTTCATTCCCTCCCATAAATCTACCAAAAATATACTGTTCTAAAACAAGAAATTATTTATATCCCCATAATATGGAAAGTATAAAATATAACCTTTATAATACACATAATTCAGGGTTTTTTTATAATTTGTTTTTTTCACATTGAAAATGAGGATATTTGCATATTTTTATCTAAAAATTTCTGCACTTAACTATATGCAAAGTGTCATGCATAGATTAAAAAATAATAAATATATGGAATACATATTCACCAGAGTTGTTTCTCTTTCTACAATTAAGACTATACTTATAACCAGAAAATAAATTCTGTAAAGTACAGAGCACTTTCTGTCCTGCTAAGAAGCCTTAGGACTGGAGAATTATTCTGAATAGGCCATTCTGATTAACTCAAGGGCATGTTAGTTTTATATTGTCTGACATGGCATGAAGCTTGAAACAACACTTCTCATTTCATTAGTCTTGCAGAAACACAATTTGAAACAGTGCCAATTTAGGAGGATATCATACTCTCATTTCCCTGCAGAATGTAAGACAGACTCTGTTATCAGTAATTCTTAATGTTTTCTTTCTCTTGCTCATTCCACACCCCCGCCTCACTTCTCCTCTACTTAAAAGCTTCTGGGAAAAATCTGAAATGAAAAATCAGGGCTTTTGTTTCAATGTAATTTGGCATTTAGGTTTATTGATGTACTTTCTGTTTTCTCTATATAAGATTTTGTTTAATTGCATTGCAGTAGAAAGCATGATATCCTTAATTTGTGGATCAGTAGATTTTTCAAATGGCATTTTTACGAATAGAAAGACTGAGTGATTTTCATTTTAATTATACCACAGCCTTTTAAAATGTACCTTGGGAAAAATATTGAATTACCTTTAAACACTTTATTAACATGCAGTAGGAAATATACAGCTTGAAACTAATGTGGATTTGCTTTACTTACCAGAAAAAGGCAAAAATAAATATGTCACAATACCAAACTCATAAGATTCCCTAAGGTAATATCCCAAGTTGAATTCATTACTATAAAATCAAATCATGCTGTTGGTCAATTTGGTGATATGATATTTTGAAGAATGAAACCTTTGGTTTTAGAATAAAATAGTTTCAGCATAATTTTGAGAGAAATCAAGGAGGTAGCAGTGATATCTGAGACCTTCTAAAAAAAACCTAGTTTATTGGCTGCTTAATGGACAGGGAGATAGAAATCCACCTTCAAATAATAGAGGGATCTTGGGAAAGAATCTCCTATTCTTTGGATTTTTCCCAGGTAGCTGGCAAGTAAGCGATCATGTAGGATATATTCTAGAGAGATTCAAGTGTCATTTCTCTGAAATGGCATTGAAATCTCAGTGCCAACATCTTAATTTGAGCATATCTGATCCACAAGGAGGAAAATACTTGAATAATTGCATTACTAGAGCATTCTTACTTTTTATTGCTCAGTTGATCCTGTATTTCAGCTTCTTTTTTACTATTCATGGGGAATTGTTTCCAGCATTAAAAGATAATTTATGAAATTTACAGACTGATTTTAGTTTAGCTTGTCTGATTATAAGTTAACTGAAATACGTTTTTGACATTAGAACAAAAACCCAGACATCTGCTGTACTGTGAACCTACATATAAAAAGTCATTTTAACTCAGAGTATGATGTGCTCCAGGAAACGTTCAAAGCCACGTGGGAAGACAATATGCTTCTCATTGTTCTCATGATATATGATAGGAACAAACATTTGAAAGGCACTTTTACAGCAAATCACCTGTATAAATAACCTTTGGTGTTTTCATTGTTGATTTATATTATATTGGTTGTATGATGCTATTTTATAGTTTTAATTACAAAAATACTTTTCTGAAGATTATTTTATTCTATTCTATTTAATGAAACATAAAATTTGCAAAGTGTAAGAAACTTACTAGATTTAGTTTCCCATTAAATCACTAGTTGAAGAGAAGTAAGGTCTCTGAGTTATGCAAGATGTTCAATTGAGTTTTACAACTACATTTTCAATCTGGTTAAATTATAATTAATTTTATGATTGAATTTTTTAATGCCTTAAATTTTTGACAGAATTTTTTATTGTGTCAACATGACAAATGTAAAGAATTTTTCAAAAAACAAACAATTATTTAGTAATGCCTAAGTTAAGATGGACCTAAAAAGTGAAGGAAGAGATATGAAGATTCAACCAAAAAAAGTTTTCTTTCAATTGATCCATGTTTTGCTCTTAACATCCTAATATAATGCGTTAGACCACTGTTGATAGCAAAGTTAGTTGACTGTTACAGTATTTTTTAAAAAGTTAAATACATTTGAGAAAATTTAAAATAGCTCAAAGGAAAACTTGTTTTCACATATCACCAGTTACTATAGAAATACCTTTCACTTATAGTTGATAGCAATGACATGGGGTTTCAGAGTTTCAAAACTTTATCAACTTTATCTTTATTTCATAGTATGTAAATAGGAGGTTCAGAAATAAATTATTGCAGTATAATTTAGATTTTTCACTCAATAAACAAATCTGATGTCCCCAAGTAATTGTAATAAACAATGTTCAAAAATGTATCTTCACTTGGTTGTTTTTTGTTAAATTTACTAAACAAAATTGACATTTATCTTATTTCCAAACATATGAAATGAATAAAAATTTAGAATTTTCATTAACTTAATCTGACTATTCCAATAGTTGTATAAATATATAAACTTTTACTGTGCTCAAGATTAATTTATATTTTTGCTATTTCCTTCACAAATTTGGGTGTTGGTAATAAAATTAAAGGCTGCACATCCTTGAGCGTATGAATTCTTGTCAACGTGGAGAAAAATTAGAACTATATGTGCTAATGAACTTAAAATAAATTTCAGTACTAATGAATCCACACTATATGATTTGTGATAGGAATTATATAACATTTTTGTATCACTGGAAACAAGATCTGTGTCTACATGGTACAGTAAATATTGATCAAATTATGTCATTGGAAACTTTAGAAACAGTTCCACTGTTTGATTAGCTGAATCAAGCTAATTCACCTTTTGCCAGTGTTGATGTTTTATGAACACAGCTTGAGATTAGGAATATATTTTAATTAATATGAAGAAATAAAGAAATAAATTATTTATTTGCTTTTTGAAAAAGGGATGGCTCTAAAAAGTATAATTGGCAGAAATTTGTAGTTTCAATTTGATCCTGAAAATATCTGAGGGAAATTGTTATGTACTTTGTGATTTCATCATATGTTTAAGTTTTTATAAACTTTTTCAATGTTTAATTATGAATCAAACAAGCTCCTCACAGATATAAGAAAGCATTGTGCAAACATCAGAATCTACTAAGTTCAAAATTAATGCCTAAGCTAAGAGAGCACAGTCTTGGGGGATTTGTATGATTAGCCACAGTTCTCATTAAATCAGCAGTTTTAAGCTACAATTGATTTTTACCTAGAATCAGCTACAATTTCCATTAAACTCATGTAATTAGGGCTCTCTTACTACATATACATACACACACTATCACATACATTTCCTTAAGGAAAAAATTAAAGAGGAAATAAAATTTGCATAATTAAAATAATTCATAAAGAATTTCAATTATCTTTTTGTAATTATGCATGTGTTGAGCCTAGGATGTAGTTTCTGAACTCGATATTAACTTCCAATGTTATATTTCCCTGCTGTAAAATTGACCATTTAATGTGGAAAAGTTTCTCTTCTTGGTGGTGATTTTGTAGATCTATTTTCAGCAACATGTTGCTGCTTGAGACCAAAATGTAAACTCTGATATGCTTTTCTTCTTCAGAACTGTAAGGATCATACAGGTGGCCCGTATTGCAATATATGTCTTCCTGGTTTCTATGGTGATCCTACTCAAGGAACTGCTGAAGATTGCAAGCCCTGTGCCTGTCCACTCAATATTCCATCCAATAAGTGAGTAACAAACTTTCCTTACTAAGGAGTTTGGTTTCCAGTTCTGTAAGTGCATCTTTGATATCAAATGTATATGTTCTCTTGTTGCATGCACATAAATAATAAATACATGCATGAATTTTTCAGGAAAGTGATATGAGTTTTTAATGTAAAATATTTAAAATTATGACCATTTATTTCTAAAACTTTTAATATTTTGCCATAGATTTGGTGATTTAGTAAATAAGAGTTAGAACTCAAATAGAATTTCTAAACTAGTGCCAAAGAACATAATTTATACAAATATGTATGTGTGCACGTGCGGACATACATACATACAGACAAAAAGATCAGTGATATTAAATGCTGCTCATTTAAATTCTAGTCTAGCTTTTGTGTGTGAGAAAGAGTGTTTGGGCAAGTCACAAACTTCTCAAAGGCTAAAATGAAGGGATTGACCTAGCTGATCTTTAAGTACCCACATTATCCCTGAATCATAGCATACTTTATCTCATATACATTATATACAAATAGATAAATGTTTATTTATACATATATGTCATTTTATTAAAATTGTTTTAACAGCATACATTATATTGTAAATTTATGAACTATGGGTGATAATTACAAAATTATTCTAAACAATGTAGACTTTAAAAGTTTTAATGCAAATTTCATATAAATCATTTCCACTTTTTTCTAGTTATTCACCCTAGAATAATAATCTATTGGAAAATATTTTAGAGAAGGAAGGAAAGAAAAAGAAAGAAAATTTACTTTACTCTTCTCCTTACTTTTTTAAGAGGAATGCTCTATGCCGGCTCAAAAAATTCATATTACTACAATGTGTGGCTGTGTTAGTAACTTTTCATCACTGTGACAAAATACCTGAGATAAAGAAGAAAAATTTTACTTTTGTTCACGGTTTCAGAGTTTTCAGTCCATGTTCAGCTGGCTCCATTGTTTTTAGACCATGGTGGGGCAGAAATATCACGGTGGAAGGGCGTAGCTCAGGAAAGCTACTCACCTCACAGAAGACAGAAAGGGAAAGAAAAGGAGAGGAAGGAGTCAGTGACATTAATTTCCAAAAGCTTCCACCCAAGAACAGACTTCCTTCAATTAGGTTCCACTTCATATAGTTTCCAGCATCTCCCAATACTTCATTCAAATTATGAATCCTTCAATGGATTAACTCACTGATGAGATTAGAGCCCTCATGGTTCAACCATTTCCTAAAAGTCTCACCCCTGAACATTCCTTTATTGGTGATCAAGCCTTCAATTTTTGAGCCTTTGGGAATATCCGAGATCTAAACCATAACTGTGGCCATCTCTGATTAAATAAATCCTGAAACCGAAAATATTTTTTGACGGAAGCACACTATACTGAACAAAGACAAATGATTCTTACTGGTGAATAACTGCAAATAACTATAATTTTATTTATTTTATTATTTTGGTGCTGAGGTTTAGACCCAGGGTCTTGAAATCTGCCACTGAGCTACACCGCCAGCCCTAACTATAATTTTAAATGAAAGGAATTTTCTTTTGAGAATTCTTTTTAGGATAATCTTAGTGCTTAGTGAAGTTCTTATCATTTTATGCACTTTCCAGCTATTTTTACATGCAGTGATAAAACTTTTAGGGCAGAAATTTCAAATAATTTTTGAGTACAATCTGTCAGCTTTTAATGTGAAGATTTGATTAAGGAGGTCATACTCTTAGGTCTTACCTAAGACGTTCCTAATTAAGATGGTCTGTTGTTACTAAATCCAATGAATACTGCAAACTTAAGACTGAAAATAATTCTGTTGTTGAGATGAAAGTCCCTGAGAACTGTGCTTTCTTGTATTCAGCTCACATGGAATCCTTACCCTCCTCTCCAACTATGCTTCTCTTAAAATTTTCCACTTTATTCATTGTTTGGAAAAGAACTAACATTTAAGGAAAGCAGCCTACTATATTCTAGGCATAAGGTCATGCACTGTATTTGGTTATTTCACCTTCAAAAATAATCCAATTTGTTAGATTGATTAATAAATGAAGGTTTTGTGTAGAAAGAGTGTTATAATGTCAACTTTGGAGCCAAAATTCTTTAGTTTTAAATGGTGGATCCATACTTTCTACTGTACAACTTTGGGCAAGCTTCTTAAACTACCTTAGTTCATTCAACATTAGTTGTGATAACAACCTTCTCAGAGGGTTGTTAAGAATTACATGATTAAAATGTGTGAAGTACATGAAACAGTGAGTGGAAATGATGAACTGTGGATTGATTGTTAAGTAACTCGCTTAAACTCATAAAGCATCAGAATCAGAAAACAATTTTAATCTTAATATCTTTATACTTTCCAGTCCTCCGCAGTCTGTATTGAGGACTTCTTTAAAAATAAGTAAAAAAAATCACGTTAATATAAAACAAAAAACAATCAATCCATCAGGTAAGTTAAGTTCCCTAGTAAGACTGTGAAAAAATGAGAAGTTAATTTAACCTATATTAGGGAACATAGCATTTCCAGAACTTAGGGAAGGAGCCTGAAAGGACATAAAGTTTTTTCAAACTTTGATCATCAAAGGCATCAGAGAAGAGGAGGAAAACATACTGGAAAATAAGGAATATATAAGAAATACAAATAAAATCTTTCACAACTAATGGCTGCTTCTCCCTACCTTGTATGTAACGTGACACAAAATTTGCTATGTGTCATACACATGAAGAATTATATTACACAGTGCATGACCTCCTCATTTACTGGGGCTGAATGCATTCATCAGTCCATCACATACACATAAAACTCCCTGTTCAACACTGACCTTTACTGAAGAAGGCAAAGAGATTTCACCTGGAGATGCCCTCACGATGCATCTTCCTCTCAGCCAAAATGTTATTGTTATTAATATAACTATCAACCTGGAAGAGCTGTCCATTCATTAAACCATGTGAATCCTAGTCTAATACATTTTTAGAATATATAATTGATTGTACATGGAGACCTCAAATCTGACCCACATTGCTATAAATAAAGAGAAGTCATTAGGGAAGGAATTTTGCTTGTGTAAGTGTAGGAATTCATGGCCAATCCTTGTCTTTATATATGCTGTTTCTAGTTTGAGGACTCTGAATGTGTTGTTCCTGAACAAAAAATAGCTCAACAAAAATTAAAGCACCATCCATGTGTATCAAAGGGGTTTGGTCCCAGAGTCCAATGGTGATATTTCCTAAAATGTGTGTTTTGGAAGTTGGCTTACTCTGTTGACATTGATTTTTTTTTTAAATTACATAATAATAATAATAACAACAACTTATTGGTAACATCAAATATTTAGAGATTATTCAATTTTAAGATGATTTTATTTATAGTAAATAATTATTAAAATAAATTTTTTAAAAATTTATTTTAGTAGTATAATGGGATTAGAGGAATAACTTACTTCAATTCCATATTTAATTGTATTTTCATAAGCAGAAAAGGGAAAAAAGAACTTAGTTTACAAATCCTAGAAGTTTTATGGTTAGAGATATAGTCTTTTAAATTTAAAACAATCTAGAAAATTATCATAGTTTAGTTACACAATTAGGATGGGAGAAATCCATTTTAATATAATAACCTAAAATATTTTCTTGAAAAATCATTAAACAACGAGGGCACTTAAAGAAATAGGGAAACTACCCTTTAAAAAAAGATTTTTGTAAATTACTGTTATAATCTAAGTTAGAAACTCTGAAGTATAAACTGAAGAGTTGCATATAATCCAGAAATGGGATTTGAATTTTCAGTTAGAGAAAGAGAGAGAGAGAACACGCTAAAGGTTGCTGCAACCTTCCTCTGAAGTGCGAGGCTTAGTGATAGTTTTAACTTGGTGATTTATCTATTTAATCCCTGGTCATAAATCTCATAGATCACAAGCATTTTGGCTCCAAATTTCTTAGATAATATTGCTAAATAAATCAAATGTGTTGTAAGATAGAGATATATTGGTATAATTATTATGATGTATGAATACCGACAAGCATATAATATTTAAATCATACATATACATCAACTATTTACAGTGCCCACCGTGTGTCTGGCCTTTTCACCTTGGTGATGTTTATATTCTAGCTGTAGATATAACTAACTAGTGAAATTTACCTCCAGAGAAACAAAACTGTAAAATTGTAAATGTTTTATATTCATTCATTTCCAGTATCACATAGATTAAATATGAACATTTGCCATTGAATATTTAGCATGCATTTGAATAGATAAAATTATTTAGGCCAATATAGACTTTCTTCAATTATGCTATAAAATTAGAAATATTCTTGACACAAGCCTGGACAGAAAGTACAAATTCCATCTCCTACTGCTGCTTTGTGTTCCTCA
Source organism: Geosciurus inauris (assembly GCA_004024805.1). NCBI lineage: Eukaryota > Metazoa > Chordata > Mammalia > Rodentia > Sciuridae > Geosciurus > Geosciurus inauris. The sequence goes on along the minus strand of PVHX01003857.1, from coordinate 120,486 downwards.
ACAATGCTTAAATTTACATTTGCAAAAGAATGGAACACTTTCAGAGCTGACTTTTGTCTCCTTCAAAAGGACATTTTGAATTATTATTGTTAAATGTAATACTTATAATTGGGAAATACATTCCAAGACAAGAGGTAATTCAAATTATTTTGGAATAAGGTAATTGTATCTGTATGTGTGCATTCACATACATAAACATATATATATGCTTACATACATACTCGAATATAAACATATATGCATGTATGCACATATATACATGCTTACAAATGAATCATTATGAAATGCATGAAAATCTATGTTTGCCAGTAGAGATCCATGTGCAGATCTTTACAATTTATTACAAGAGTAGCTTCCGTTCCTCCCCATTTGTGGAAGCTGTGCCTGCAGCTCTTGGCTCTCCTTGTCTTCAGTGCCATGGGCTGGTAAATCCAAGAAGCAGAACATTCTCTCTGCTGGTGTGCAGCTAGCCAACTAGAGTTAAGTGACATAATCTTGGAATCGTTTTAAGTCAGTGATGATCCCACAGTTCCCTCTTTGTGTCATGGAACAATTAGCTTCATGTTTTGGCCAAAATCAGCGTCAAGTCACTTTACTTGCCAATCCAAATTCTGGAGGCATTTTTGGTTGTGCATGTTTATTTCTCTTTCTAATTTGAATGTTGTTGTTGAATGCCATCTTCTGCCATCCCTGAAACTGCAATTATAGCAGTAAGGGTCAGTTTATGTTGTTAAAGAATTTCAAAATGAAAGTATATTTTAAGAAGAGATTTTATTTGCATGCATCATGTCAAGTATTTATATTACTAAAACCTTAAACTCATTTAATTCTCCCTAGCAGGTTTGAATGACAGTTTGTTATAGGGAGAAGAGAATATCAAATTAAAACTCAGAAGTCCTAGATTCCATGGTCAAGTCTTCTAGAAATTAGAGTATGACCTTGGGAAAGACAAATTATGCCTGCCCCAAACAGCACATAGGATTCTGTGAAAATGTGATAAAATTATTTATAAAAGGACTCCAAACTACAAGAGCAAGTCAAATCTAATATATTGTTATCACTTAATTTTTTTTCCTGACAAAGTATTGATTTTTGTCACTGAGTACATTTTACTTTACTTCTGTTGGTTTTAACTGACATGTGAATATGTTAAGAATTTGAAGTATATTTTACAAATAGTTTTAAAGTATCAAAAGCCTTGTCAACCACCTTTGACATGTCTCACGGTAAACTGATTTAGGATTTTAAAAAATAATTGGTACAGTTTTTCTTTCCATCACTGTAGTCCCATGGGCTTGGCAAACTCAGGGCTTGTAGTAAGAGTCCCTTTCTCCATAGATTATAAAATAATTAAATAATTCCAATTTTTGAAGAAGAATATAGCACTACTGAGTTTTTTTTTAATTCTAGTTTTTGGGGTTTTTTTTTTTTATATCTACAAGAAAAAACAAAAAAAATCACTAGGTAAGGATGGGGAAAATCTCGTTTCCATTCTTCTTTGACATGTGCCCCTTCTCCTCAGTATAAACACCTGACATGTGCCTCTTCTCTTCAGAATGAATGCATTCCTGCGGAGATCATTCAGAGTGAGCCCTTTGGTGGTAACATGTGGCAAAGTGCAGGCCTCACTTTAAAATGAGATCCCTTCTCATGGAGCATAGGCTGGCTGCCCATGATAGCCACCAGAACCCCTTAATATGGAATATTTTGCCTGCATAATATTTATAAACTCATGTTCCCCTTAATCAGGTTTTTCCTGATTAAGGAAATTCAGTAGATTGATTTGGACTTTCTATGAAGTCAAAATATCTAAAATGATGTGTGTATTTGATTCTAGTAGCTTGGTACTACCAAAAAAATAAGAATTATTTCATCTTTACAGGAATAGTATTAGTTAAGTCAAAGTCATATTACTTAAAAACAGTACCCATGATCTTCTTTGCATCAAAGTTAAGAAAGTATTCCAAAGTCATGTAAGTGTCAGGAGCCAAATGACATCAGGACTTGCGGTGTTTAATTTGTTGTTCTCGCTTTAATGCACTTAGCTATCAAGCAAGCCTCTACTAAATTGTCCTGTTATATACAAGAGAAAATAAACCTGTTTATGGAAAACATAATGGAAGAAGAATTAATTGAGGGCGTTTCCCTTTGAAATAGTAGAATAGTATGAAATCTAAAGAACTTGATCAGAGAAGTTGAGGGTGGAACAGTGGTTACCAGAGGGTGGGCAAGTAGTGGGGGCAGTATGGATTACAGCTAGACAAGAGCAAGAAGTTCTGGTGGCTAGTGTACAGTAGGGTGACTGTAGATAACAACAGTGTAATGTACATTCTAAAAAGCTAGGAGAAAGGACTTTGAAAGTTTTCACCATGAAGAAATGATGTTTGAGGAGATAAATATGATTTATCTGACTTAAACATTAGTCAATGTAACCATGAAACATTACATGCTACCTATTAATACATACAGTTTTTATGTATCAGTTCAATAATAATTTTTTAAATGGTAACGGTGCAAAACTCATGAAATACAAAATGATTGAGGGCTCTTCCGAGAGCTACACAACAATGTCCATCTGGTAAGTGTGAATGCAGGAGAAGTGTCTCTTTCCAGGAAAAAAAAAATATAAACTGAGTTGAACACATTTTCTTGAAGGCTAATGCTAGCATGTGATTGCTGTGCTGGTTCTTGACATGGCGCCCATCTCTGTTCCTTCAGACCAAAGTTATAAATGTGTTCAAAGAGAAAAATTTTGGAACATGCCAAAAGATGTAAAATGACAAGGTTGTTGTAGTTTGTTTTGTTTTATTGTTAATTGCTTCTGGAAGCTTTCCTGAGGAGGCCATCAGTGTAACAACGTGCCTGTGAGTACACATTACAGCAGCTAGCACGTACGCCCCAGGCAGCAGCCCTGTAGGTAGGAACCTCTACTGCCACCTCTATTATATTCTGAGTTTTCCAAAATCCCTAAGATTTCTCAGTGCTTCTTCTAGTTTCAAGGGACTTGTCTGGAGAGAAAGTATGTGAGGCCATGTGTTGGTCGGCCTAGGGAATTCCTAAGAGCAGCTGTTCATTCTCTCTTATTATTGGCAATCACAGATCCAGAGCAGTCAAAAGTCAGTTAATAACATGTCACAGGGATACTGCTCTCCACTGGGCTATAGTCATGTCTGCACAGATTACAATGTCATTTCATCCTCAATTGTCCAGACCCTGAGTTCTGTCTGCGAGACAGGAATGACCAGCCTGTAGCCTTTTGTCACGGCAGTAGTGGAGAAAGAAAAATGAAAATATGCTTCTAATGATTTCGTATATGTGCTTCTTCCTTGTCCCTGTTGTTCCTCTACAACATCAACATAGCTTTAGCCCGACGTGCCATTTAGACCACAGTCTTGGCCTGATCTGCGATGAATGCCCTGTTGGGTATACAGGACCACGCTGTGAAAGGTAAGCACATACCACGCTGTCTTGCCAGAATGAACTCTACCTTGAGAGTTACAAAGCCATAGCTATTATCATCCTTTGCTCTATCCCAGAAAAGCTGCCATACTTGATGAGGTGGAATAAAGTTTCTTATCACACCTGTCAAACAAATGCATTATGTCTTTATAGTTTATTTATTCTCTAGAAATCGTTCTACCAATCTCCATTTGCTCAGAAGTATCTGATTAATGTTTTAATCTTAAAGGTTTAGCATCAACCTGCAATCTTTCTACAACATGTTGCTCAAGTGGAAAGTCATGCACTTGAAGATTTATCTTACTGTCTACCATCAGCACCCTTTGTTTTTCATAATTAGCACTTTGTCCTTAAAATGTGGCTTAAATTCATAGTTCATAGTTCAGTAAGTGGTACATAATTTACTTTAAATATATTTGAAAATAGAAATAAAATTTAATTTATCATCATGATTTATGCATTCTTTCTAATCAGTCCTATACCCTTATTTTAATTACTGTTGACTTTGTTGGGTTACTTTGCAGTGGAACTATCGGTATCATTTTGTTTAATCTGTATAATTATATTTCCTCCCAAAATCATTTTTTGGATTTATTTATTTATTCTATTTTATTTCTTAATTTGTTCTAATTAGTTATACATGACAGTAGAATACATTTTGACACATTATATATAAATGGAACACAACGTCTTCCTCTGGCTGAACATGGTATAGAGTCACACTAGTAGTATATAATCATACATGTATATAGGGCAATAATTTCTGTCTCATTCCACTGTCCTTCTGATCCCCATTCCTCCTCCCCTCCCTTTACTCCCCTCTGCACAATCCAGAGTTCCTTCATCCCCCCCCCCCATTATGGATTAGCATCCACTTACCAGAGAAAACATTCAGCCTACCCAAAATGATTTTAAAGAAACTTTTCTTCTACATGTCTGGTTGCAGCATAAAAATGATACAAAATTCCCCCTTGATATTATTGCCAAACAGAACAACTTCCCTCTGGTCTTAGCACTAAAAACATCTCCAAAGAGCCTAGTCCATCACTAGGCCATGGGGATGGGGAGGAAGGGGTCATAATGGAAGTGACCTACTTTCACTCTTTGTCACCAAAGCTAACCCCAAGGAGGGCCATTTTGGCCTGTCTTCTTCTGCCTTCTTGGGAGCCATCAGTACTATTCCAACCAGGGTGCATAAAGTTATTGAAGCAGGAGCCAGTCACTCAGAGAGAATTCAGCTAGCAACTAGCAATCTGTGGACAAAGTGCCACTGACAGTTTCCAGCAGCAATAAGTACTATTTGTAAGAATGGCAGTATCTGCTAGTAATTAGTAATGGAAGAAAAGAACTGAAATAAGGAGGATATATTTATTATTGGGAAACTGGGGGTCTTTGTGTTTTTTTAAAGGAGGCTATGTGTATATTAATTATAATAGGAGAGCATATCATTGCCGAGATAGATCTACATCAAATGCCTAACCACCTGCCGCCTCCCCTACAGCTCACTACAGGCAACCATTTTTAGCAACTAGAAAGCGACAGCTGCTCTGTCATACAAGGCCATTAAATTCGCTTACCTAGGTGAGCATAATCTCTGATGTATTTATGTTGCTTTGCTTCATACACTATCTTTTCTATACATGTTAGATCGTAGTTTCTGAACCATCTGCAATTTAAATGCTACCTTTAATTTTACATATATCTGTTTAGCAGCTGCCATGTACTAAGCACAGGGTTGGACTTCGATGTAAATAGATACATTATGCTATCCTTGCCCTCAAGCAGCTCACATCTTTCTTTAATGCATATGAGAATGGTCACATGTATTCTGGAGAGAAGCCTAATTGAATAATGAAATTCACCAAGGAAAGAAATAACTGACAGAAAGCATAATTTCCTGCCTAAAATCTATATTAATCTGATTCAAAAGAAGATTGCAAGATGCATATGCAGTGTAGCAAATGGCGTAGCTCATCTCCAACTAAAGTGTTTTTAACCAAAAATAATCTTGAACTATTTTTATGCAGATGATGAGATATTAGCTTTTTCTAGGCAGAATTTGAATTAGAATTTTCCAGAAACATTTAGGGTATAGCATTTCAGTATATGTATGTGAGCCAAAAGCCCATTAGATGGGTCAAAAATATGAGAAGAAAAATTTTGCAAGTGTGTATGTTGAAATGCAAAGGAGGGAAAACAAGGGTCAGAGTGAAGAGGCATCACTGGTTGCACTGAAAATCATGTAATCAAAGCCATTCTGTAAGTGATGTGTATGATCACTGTATGCACATCGGCTACATAAAAATCAGCATTTGAAATTAAAACAGTATTTCCTAAACTATAGCTGTTCCTAGAATAAAGAATGCTGTGATCACAAAAGTTTGGGAAATATCCATCAGCATGTTAAAATTTCTTCCATGCTCTGTCGTGGAAAGTGGAAAAATCTGATCACTTAGATTAGCTCAGCCTTTCCAAAAGTTTCTGCTTTTATTATAGAGCATGACTGTGTCTCTGACTACTGCTCTGGTGGACAAGAATTATCACTTGATATTCTTATTTCAATTCGGTATGTATTTTGAGACCTTGTCCTATATATGTGAGAGCTGTGAGAGCTTAGAAATGTGATCTCACATGATCTCAGCCAAGCTTGGATCAAAGTTCTAACAAGTTGACCTAGTCCCAAGGGGCTGGTGTGCATGAGTGGTGAGTAGGTCAGTGGGTATGGATATGCCTGTGTTGGGCAAAGGGACATGCTGTGGGGCCATCCAGTGTCTCTTCTGACCTTTTCCTTCTCCATCCTGCGAATCACCTTTTTTTTTCCATGTCATTCAACTCTCCTATTCTTGGGGGAACAGGAACTATTCAGCTTCTTTCATTCCACAGTGAGACCCACCACCATCTCTACTATCCTCACTTCTCCATCGGTCATTCCATCTCCATCTCATTTTGGGGGAAGGTGTATGGGTACCACATTCATAGAAATTCCAACTGTTGAGTCCAAAGTCTAGGAGTTCTCTATGTTTCTGCTTTCTTCCTTATCAAATCCCTTCATTCAGATGCGCAGGCACGATGGTCTTGTTTCTTGAATTGAGTGAGTGAAGAGAAACCATGAACAACAGGTTGGCAATAGTAGCTTTAGCAAAATGTTGACTGATTCTTTCACAAGTAGAATACTAACCACAGCCCGGAAGCCTGAAACATTTGCTTGGGATCAAGGCACCTATCCCTTTGTTTTATTGGAGAATAACTTAACAAAAAAAGAGAGTCGGGATTAAGAGAGAAGGTATTCATTAAGACACTTTCCTAAAATTCTAGGCTTTTATCATCAGGACAATGGAAGATAAACACTCCAGAAAAAGAGACAACATCTAGAAGGGCAAAAAAGGAGTAAGTTAGTTTGGGGCATCAAGATAAATTTTTTAAAACATAAAGCAAAAGGTGAGTTAAACGCAGATGACACCTAATCTACGAGACGTGGAGGTGCTTTCAGAATAAGTCTGTAGTCCAAGCAACTTAAAATATATCATGGAGAAAGACATTTCCAAGATTGTGGCAAGTTCACTCAGCAGATTCTATGGGACAACCTGGAACTTAATGGGATACTTAACCCCTGCCTTTTCCCCCAGGGATAAATTCCTAGCAGCTCCTGCCTAGGTGAGGAGAAAGGCCAAAAATCAAGACTACTTCCATGGTTGCCTATGAGAATGCAAAAGGCATTTGTCTCTAGTTGCCTAATATTTTGAAAACTCACCTGTAATTTTATCCATATGATTCATATTAGATATCAAAGTTTCATTTTGTTATTCAGTTCTAACTCCAAAATCCCAGTTACGTATTCTCTACATCAGAAATGTCTGAATCTAGATCAAACCCAGTCACACTCAGATCATGATGTTGATAGGATTTTCTACTTGTGTCTGAATCTCTAAGTGTTGAGTCCTGGCTGCAAAAGATGACATTGAATAGAAACAACTGAAGAGAGATGCTTATACCTTCTCGTTAGTACTATTAAAAAAAAAATTGACTTCAGCTGAGGTTTCTAGAGGCTGCTTATGTGTGATTGAACAGTTTGTGCAAGGCACAAAGGCACTTAGGGAAGGGACAAACAGGAGCTTGAAGCCAGCAGGAGGGCTTGAGTATAAGAAGAGTTTCTTGCCAATACAACTTCTGTGCTGTGTGCTCAGCTGCACGAGTGGGTCCATTTTCTGTATACTTTTTCTAATTGACGGAAGGACACTGTATATACAGGCAGATTCTCTGTCTTTAGCTGACCGGCGGATGCCAGGTAGTAAGAACACAGGGTTGCAGCACAGCCACACCCCTTTATACTCCAGCCACCTTCTTCTGCACCTTTGTCAATGCTGTCCCTCCTCCCTGGAACACTGTAGCCTTTCCACTGCTCTGCCTGAGGCTAACTGTGGTCATCTCTTAAAATTCTGCTCTGTCATTTTTGAACAGCCCTTTGATTAATCCTAATTTGAGTAGATGTTCCTTTTCTATGCTTTGCTGATAGTACTTACGTAACTCTGGCTGTTTGGTTGTCAAATTGTTTAATGCATATTTGTTTTCCATGGACTGTAGGATAAAGACTGTACGTTATTTATATGCATCATGCAAAAGTACTCAGAAGAATTTATGTTTTTGAGGAAGGATGGGAGGATCAAGAGATAGTGTGACTGTAGGCCTCAGATTTTAGCCCAAAGTTGCTGGAGGAAATGATGGAACAGAATCAGGTTTAAAGTCTCGTCCATCCTGTTGCTTTCTTTTTCTCATTATTCTCTCCCCCTCCCTGTCACCCACCGTCCTTCTGAATTCTCAGTAACAGCTATTCTATTATATAACTGCATGTGTTCTCTGGAATATTATTTGCATTTAAAGGATATCTTTTCTAAATACTGCAGTTTGATTTGAAAAAGTGTACAAATGTGGGATGGGGCAGTGACTTTATGTCAAGGTGCTCATCTTTAACAAGGAATCCAAAAAACTATCTTCTTTAAAAATGCCCTCACTCTGCCTTATCTGTGAAAGTGAGAGTGCTTGAGATTTCAAATTACAATTAATTTTATTAGAGTGATAAGCTGAGAGGATGAAAAGGGTCAAAGGACCCTTTGAAAAGGGTCAAAGGATTTTTAACTAATTTTAATTAGATAAATCTAAATCTATCCGATTATAAAGTGATATTATTAATAATAAAAGAAGATTATTAGTAGCATTGTATTTTCTGATCCTAGAATTGTTTTTTAACACCTAATGGAACATTTTTATGTCTCTTTGAAGACCATTCTACGTATAAAAATGGACACATACATACACCAGCAATAAAGCGCAAATGTACTACAGAAAACAGTCCTTACTTTCCATAAAGAGGCATATGAATTTTCCAATATATATATTCACAAATTGTTCTTACATGTCCTGCCATGAAAAAGACAGATGCTTCTTTGGTTGTTCTATTTAATCAGTTATTTTTTTTTTCTCCATGGGCTGAGTTTCTCTTATTATAGGAGAATATTGTACTTATTAATTAGTATCTGTGTTAAGAGAAATTCCCAGATCTTGTTATATAATGCCATCTCTCCTGAGGGCAGCAAGTTATTTTCAGGAAAGTGAACTGAAAATAATAGGTCTTTGTTGGCTTTGATAATGATCACCGTACCTCCTTATTCTAAGTGGAGTAAAGTCACTCTCTTAGTGGTAAACAAAATGAGATGTGAATATATGTAGATGTGATCATAAACTCTGAATATCAACTAAGGCAAGAATACCCCTGAAGGGATTGTGGGGGAATTGTATACACTAAAATGTTATTTCATATTTTGTAATAGAGAATTAATAAATGTATTTGTGCGCAGCAGTAGCCTTCTAAGCTATTTATATAACATTCGTTATCACATTAACCATTTTGTAAAAATAATTAAAACTATTAATCGCATTTTTTAAAGTTCTGATAAAATATTAAATCCATAAGATTATTATAGTACCCATAAATTTTCAGGAAAACTTAGAATAATCATTGATCAATGTATCTGTACCAAATTAATGACTGTGTCCCATAATTGCAATATTATTAATGTGTCCTCGATATGACATACTAAATTTAAACCACTTCTATTCCAAATGACAGAGAGCCTTGTTCTAAACAATGGCTTTTACATCTGTGAGTGGATGAGCATAACACAGTGTACTATGGAAGTAAAAATGTTCTTTTTTATTGTTGTTCATTTTCGATTTTGACCCTTGCTACAAAACACTACTCTGATAAGATGGCACAGGTAACTGAGCTGGCCTGTCCATACACAGTGGATGCCCTGCTTCATTTCTCTTTTGTCAAGTGTGGCTTAATATGAAGCATGAGAAAATGTAACTGAAAGAGATGACAGAGCAGACGAAAAATAGGCATTACCTATAAGGTGATGCTCAACCATGCCCACAGCTGAATATATGTAGATGTGATCATAAACTCTGAATATCAACTAAAGCAAGAATCTGTGTTTGACATTATAAGACAAGATTTAGATCAAGGAAATTCTGATACTATATTTTTAAAAAATCTCCTCTGTGATGCTTTATAAATAATGACAAGTAACATAAAATAGTTCTTGGTTGATCAAAACAAAATACCTGGAATTTACTAATTTGAGCTTTGGGCACGGTTGAGCTTCACCTTATGGCACATCTCCATTATTGGCAAGGAAACCTATTTAGACTACCCCTTAGTAAAGACTCTTCATTTAAAAACTACCTCTGAATTCATATTCAGATCCATACAAACCCATTATTAATTCAGAAATACACCCCACCCAAATAAAAATAAAAATCTTGTCACAATTTCTATTTAAGAAATACTGAACTTTCACTACTAAATTTCTTGTGAACTGTTTCCTCCTAACAAGCTCTTGCTGCAAAAACACCACCAACAACAAAATGTGAACTTTGCATATTTATACAAAAAACAATCAATTGTCGTAGAGATACATAATATGTTCTATTACAAAGGCTTTGCAAGAACCTGGATTCTTTAAGAGTACCAGTGGCAGATTTCTTTTGCTTTGGTTTCATCTTCAGTGCCAGTGACAAGATTTTGTTTTGTTTTGTTTTTGTCCGGCTGAAATCTAATTACTAGTGGGTCTGGCAGGATTTCGTCTTGGATCTACACTGTGGTTATAAAAAACATTTTTTAATCACCTTGCATTTGAGACAAGGAACATTGAAAAGGAAAAGCCATCATCCTGGGAGAATTGTAGTATGAAAATTATGTAAACATTGCCCCAAGATCTGTTTCATGAGTTTCCTCCAAATATTCACGGATGCAATTTTTTCACTTTAGGTGTGCAGAAGGCTATTTTGGACAACCTTCTGTACCTGGAGGATCATGTCAGCCATGTCAATGCAATGACAACCTTGACTTCTCCATCCCTGGCAGCTGTGACAGCTTGTCTGGCTCCTGTCTGATATGTAAGCCAGGTACAACAGGCCGGTACTGTGAGCTCTGTGCTGATGGATATTTTGGAGACGCAGTTGATGCAAAGAACTGTCAGCGTAAGTCCTGAACTATTGATGCCCCTGACAGAATTGATGTATTATACCTTAAAGTAGCTGATGAGTTCTTGAGTGGGGATTGGAGACTAGGAAATTATCTGTAATACATGGATGATCGATGCATAGCATAGACAGAGTCTGCGTATTCCTGAATCTTTCTTTGTACTAACTAGTAACAAAACTCCTTTGAAAATTGCTGCATTGTTGAAGTGCTATTCTTTTTTTCAAATCATACATATTTATGTTTTAAAATGACCTTGTATCCATAGTAGGAAAGAATAATTTGAAAATTTAGTAGGGCTTTTTGTTTTGTTGTGCTTTATTGTTTTGTTTTGTTTATCTCAATTCTAATCATTCATTCATTGAAATAAAGTTATTGGCTCCTACCACTCCATCAGTACCTATCAGTAGGTGTTATTTTAGTTACGCTTTCCCGTGTGAACTTTACAGTCTTGTATTTCTTAATAGGTGTAAAACTCCACCAATATTTTCACACACTGACATTGTAATTATTGAGTGATTAACTTTCATCTTAGGACTATTCATAGGATGTTATTTCTGTGCTTTCCTTCACAAGATCAGCTACTCTAGGGCTTCATCCATTTTAGTACAGTACATCCCTCTCCCCATCTTTGCCTTCTTTGCTGTATTATTCAGTGTTGCACAGAATTTACAAATGCTCTATAATAGTGGTAATATGATATGCAAAAGGAATCTGGCAGTGGAAAGGCGAATGGTGTATGAGTCCACATTAGCACTCGAATGCTGTATGCAACTGTTGTCAGCTTCATCTGCAGTCAGAATCTTCAGGAGGAACAGGACATTAAGAATGGCCCAACAGTTCATTTCTGCCAAGAGACTCTTATGATCATTTAGGTGGGTCCCAGGACCAGCAGAATTATAGAAACCACAGGAAATGAAGTCTGTTATCATCTCCACTTTAAACACTAAAGGGTCACCAGAGTTCCCCATTTCACTAGAAAATGTGTCTCCTCATAAGTTGAGAAGATGAATGTGAGCTTTGTGTCATACACATATGATGTGTTCAATCAAAAATCAATCACTCTCTGGAACGACTACTGTCTATCTATCAATATCACCTATAAAATGATTTTAAGCAAAATTTCCAACAGGTTCAGAGTGACTTTAAATACCATAGATTTTTAGGCATTTGTGTAAAATCATAAGGAACTGAAGAAATTCTGTTGTTTAAACAAATCATCTGAGAACCATACTTTCTTGCTCTGTGACCCTGGGGAAGACATTTGACCTCAATAAGACAATTCACCACCTCCAATAAATGTGCTGCAGGGATTAAAGGACATAGCACATAGAGAGCATCCACAGAGTCCTTGGGACCTGGAGATGCCCACACATGGTCTCTTGTTTGGTCGTAGTGTCAATAGTAGTCATGAATATCTGTGGTTCACTAATTCTTGATTACTTTAATCATTTATCAGCCTCCTTTTCTGTCTTCTAATAACCCCTCTGTAAAGATGAAGATATTGTCCCAATAATTTTTTATGATAAACTAATGATCTATGGCATAAAGTCTTAAGAACAAAGAAGGATGTGAGAACAACAACATTTGAACCATCTCTAATTTTTATACTACTTGCCCTGAGGTATAGATATGATTATGATTTTAATGCCCTTCAGGTTATAATTATGATTAAAAATGTAAAAATCTATCTATTATCTATTTTTACAATTTTATTATCATCTATTATTATTATTGTTATTTATTATCTATTTTTACAATTTTTCATACAATAGCTCCTCTACATATGATGGTAAACCCTCAAGAAAACAAAGTTCATGAGAAAGCATTATTTAAGTTGCTTCTGGATTTGTTCATGAAAACTTCATCACTACCAAGAAATGTATTTTGGTTTTTGAATTTATATATTTAGTTTGTGTCATACTCTTCTATTAAACTGCCCCTTTCACAAAATTCTATATTGCTTTTGTTATTTTTAAGGTGATATTAATTAATCACTGACATATTTATGTAGATTTAATTTTGTAGTCTTTACTTTTAGTAAAAGGATTTCTGGATTCTAAATAATTTAAGATCTTTTAAATTTATGTATAATATACTCCAGAAATTTACATAAAGAAATTGATAGTATGCATCACAATTCTGTATCCAAATGAAAGTGGATATTTAAAAGGAATATTTGTCTTCAGCCCTTTTTTAAAAGATATTTTTAGTTATAGATGGATACAATACCTTTATGTTATTTACTTTTATGTGGTGCTGAGGACCAAACCTGGTGCCTCACAGGTGATAGGCGAGCGCTCTACCACTGAACCACAACCCAGCCCCTCTTCCCTCTTCTTTTTACACTCTGTCAATGGACTGTCCCCTTAGGCTATTGCCTGAGGAAAATGGTTGCTGGTTGGGCCAGTTTCCCAGTGGCCACTATACTAGAAGCAAGTTAGCAGACACTGAAGAGCAAACTTTGCTGAAAAAAAAGTCAAGCAATTTTTAGAAGAGCAGTAAAGGGAAGTAGAATCTAGAGCTAAGTGAAGAAAATAATAACAGCATAGGCTGATAGGGTAGCCATTATAACATGTTCATAGGTTGTGTTTCATGTATTCAGAGACATTGTGCCAAATTTACCAAAGCCATCTATGAAGAGTCTAAATTCCCATGTCATCGGCCCTCTCACAATTTCATTCTGGTATCAATGTCATTGTGTGTACCATGACAAATACACTTGTGGACTACAGAGGGAGCCATTAATTACGGTTCTTTTCGTGAAGACCATTTAGGTTTTAGACTGATTGTATATTTCAGAAAAACATCAGACAACTTCATAACACAAAAGTGACAATAGATTACTAAAACCAAATATATTTTCCATCCTTGCAGATGATATATAAATTGTAAAATTAAAATGATTTTTAAAAAATACAATGCTCTATTTCTAATAGACTCAAGGCAATGTTTTCATCTTATGTACTTTTATAATCTTCACCTCAAACTCATTTTTTGAACTTAAAAACTGACACATAGTAAATAATCATTATGTTGAAAAAATTAAGTGTTGCTTGATTAATAATGACATTAGTACTATGACATGAATGCAATCAAAGTTAGGAATTTCTTAGAATTATTTTGGCCTTAGAGTCAGTATGTATTACTTATAATGGGATTATAATATTTTAAAATTTACCCAACATATCTATGAAGAAATGACACAGCACTGTACCTGAAATTAGGGGACTGCAAGTCTCAGTCATGTTCTGGACCAAGCAATATCTAACTGGCTTTGAATATCTTATGGCTTCTTTGAATTTGTATCTTCACTTTCAATATTGGAATAACAATGATAACATGAATGCTTAAATAGCATGTTATGTCTCAAGAATTGTGCCAAAACCTTTACATAAATTCTCTGTACATCTGACAGTTATTGTAGGGATGAAATGATAGAATTCTTGAGAACACTTAGCAAGTCAGAAAATATTCTACTACTGAATTAAGTATCAGTGTTATTACCTAGGCTATATTTTTATTTAATAAACACGTTAATACCAGGAGCATTTTGGATTTCAGATTTTCTGATTAGGGATGCTCAACCAGTGAAGTTTGTGCAAAACTCCCAAATTCAGAAAACTCCAAAATCTGAAATATTTCGGGTCCCTGACACTTCAGATAAAGCACACTCAACCTGTGTTAGGATTTTTTTTTTCCTTCCAGCCACCGATAATGTCTTTTCTCTCTTCAGCCTGTCGTTGTAATGTCAATGGCTCCTTCTCAGAGATTTGCCACACTCGAACAGGACAGTGTGATTGCAGACCCAACGTGCAGGGACGCCGGTGTGATGAATGTAAGGTAAGAAGGAGCTGACCAGTGAATTAGTTTCTTGAAAATTTTTATTGGCTTTCAATAACGTGTTTTAGACACCTTAGCGTATTGAAAAACTGGTTCAAGATTATCTAACTCCACAGATAGAATTATTATGATCAGGAAAATATGTGCTCAAATACAGCAAAATTTGTTGTATGTTGCAGTTGACCTGCAGCCTACATTTCTTTGGCAGCTAATTTGCAGAATATTTCCTGTAATTCAAATGTTTCTGAAATAGCCATCATAAATATAATCCTGATCTTCTGGAGAGTAAAATATTCTTTACATTTTTAGCAGAAAACAAATGGGTCACTCCCTTTTGCTCAGCAAGCACCTTCTTGTATTTCTGTCATTTAAAAACTAGCTCCAGTGAGCACTCTACGTAACAAAAGTTTAAGAGTAGAGAAGCTAATTTATATAATTTTTAGAGGTATCATTTTGCTAAAATGAAATATTCAATTGCAGTATGTTGTTCTCAGTCCCTGAACATATTGATTGTCTGCCTTCAACTGGGTATCTTGAGATTCCTCCATAAGAGTGGAAGGATTTTTACTATTTCACCTAAACACATTTTATTGATGATAAAGACTATTAGGCAGAAGCCAAAAATTCTCAGATGTCAAACTGACCTTTCAGTAGGAAGTTTGAAAATATCATCTCCTCTGTCTCTTGAATAATATCATATGCTTTTTTGTTGTTCTTGTTTTGTTATCATTTTATTTTTCTGTTGGCTGTTAAAGCCCAGTATGTGGTGGGATCCGAAGAAGCAATTCTGTGTGCCCTGTGACTGCAATCCCATGGGCTCTCTGTCACCGCAATGTGATATGACAGGAAGATGTATCTGTAAATCAGGCTTTATAGGGAAACTGTGCAACCTCGGCAGGCAAGTGCACCAACAGTTGGAGCAGCCGCGGAGAGCGCAACGTGTGCTGGGGTCTCCCAGGAGGTGGGGTTCCAGCGGGTGTCCTCGGGGAGCCTATCGGGCCCCAGCTCCGGTAATCCCAGAGGCGCTGCATGGCTCGTGCCCCGGCATGTTGTGTTCTTTGTGCCGCAGCTGAAGTTCCCTGATGGCATTTTACCAAATAACAGTTGCTAAGTGTGTGAATTGCAAACGCAACCATTATTGGATTCCTGATTGGAGCCTTGCCTTTTAAAAAAATAACTATCCTTATGCTTTCAAAAATGTATTCAAGTCTATAAATTCAATAAAGTGTCAATTGGCCATGGTTGGGTAGAAATCAAATAAAAATTTTTTTGTAGGAACCTCAGGTATGATTTGGAGAAAACTCACTTTAGAAGTGAACAGATGAGAGTTGGGTGCGGTGGTGCACGCCTGTTATCCCAGCACTTTGGGAGGCTGAAACAGGAGAATCACGAGTTCAAAGCCAGCCTCAACAACAGAGAGGCACTAAGCAACTCAGTGAGACTCTGTCTCTAAATAAACCACAAAATAGGGCTGGGGATGTGGTTCAGTGGTCAAGTACCCCTGAGTTCAATCCCCAGTGCCAAAAAAAAGGAAGTGAACAGATGAGAAATATAACCAAGAAAACGACTTGCCCAAGAAAATCAGAGCTTTGATATAACATTTATCTGATATCATAATTAAGGATTTTGCTAATTTTCACATCATAATTTTGTTCATGTTTGTATCAAGCACTTTCATACACCATAAAAGCACAACATCCACAAAATCAGGAAAGTTGTTTTCAGCTACAAATTGTTCCCCATCTCACTAGGCAAACAAAACAAATGCTAGATCATAAGAGAGAAGTAGGGAGAGAGGGATGGAAGGAGGGAAAACTGCTTCTCCTATCCTTGTTGCGAGTAACCAGAGGCCAGATTTGCCATTCTAGATTCAGGACCTCTGGGGGAAGCAGAGGGTAGGTGTTAGAAGGAGAGAGCAAAATAAACAGTACAGGGGAAGAAAACAATTATGATTTTATTTCTTAGTTCATTATTGTACATTTTAAGAAAAGGAGTTCTCATATCAGACTGACTGCCTCATGTCCATCCCAGCCTCTTTGCTGCATAGCTGTTAAGTTCTGTGATCTATCTATAATTTAGCTTCTTCATGTGTTTGCTATAAGACTCACTTCATAAAGATTGTGTCTTCTTGGGTCCTCCAAAAGGAAAGTGCCAAAAGATTTTAGGGGAATAACACCTATGAAGGATGAAAGGAGAAGAGTAGAGCACTTCTGGGAGACTTGTGCTTCAGTGGCACTCTGACTGCTGGTCAAAGAGAAAAGGAAGATTGGTTAGGAAAGGCTTTAGTCAGTGCATTCTACCAAAGTCCCAAATTTTGGCCAGACTAATGGGAAGGGCCCATTAGGGCAAAGAAATGTTGGCCCATCAGTGGAATCCTGAATTTGGCAGGAAGATTCTGGTGCCTTACTGTAAGTAGCCATTGACTGGAAAAGCCTGGAGAACCATGGACTGAGCTAGGCATAGTGTCCATTCAGGAGGCTGTATCAGAATGGCATTAGACTAGGGGGCTTATAAACAACAGAAATTAATTCCTCAGAGTTTTGGAGAAGATTCAGATCAAGGTGCTAGCAGATTCCCTGTCTGGTGATGGCCCATCTCCTCTGGATGGCCGTCTTCTCAGAATAACCTCACATGGTGAAGAGATTTCTTTGGGGGTCTCTTTTATAAGGGTACTGATCTCATTCATGAGGGCTCCACCCTTGTGACCTAATCATCTCCCCAAAACTCACCTCAGATTACCATTACTGTGAAGGTTAGGATTTCAACGTATGAAATTGGGGGTGGGGACTTCAGCTTCCAGCCCATCGCTGAGCTCTGTTGGTAGATCCAAAAAACTAGAAGCTGGAGGTTATCAGGAATCAACATTCCACACTGCAGATGCCTTGCAGTGAGATGTGATGAGGCACCTCCCACGCTATTTGAAGGCAGTAGTGAGAACAGTGCATAAGGTACTAACATGGAGCAGTCAGATAGACTGGTGCATTGTTAGTATTACTAGTATTACTGTTGTTACTAAATGAAGAAATCTTTAAAGTATTTTTTTCTTCCAAAACAAAATGAATCAATTTAAAATAAAAGACGGGGTAGTGACTGATCAAAATGTCTATAAGATAAAAATTCAGCAGAAAATCAACTCTCATGCATACATTTATCTACATACCTCACAGTACTGTTCTGTCTTGAGACTACTTAGTTCCTGAGGAAGTAAGTGTGAAAATTAAGAGCACAGAAACAAAGCCAGGCTTCTGAGAAATTTCTTTTGTGGCTTATTTGGAATCATAACTTCACAGTTGTTTAAGAGGTGATGTTAAGCAATTTAAACTTTCCAGGCCTTGCTTTTACTACTTTGTAAGAAAGTAATGATAGCAACATCTTCCACAGTTGCCCTGTGGAGTAAACTAATTCATATTTGTAAAAGGTTTTAGAACAGTGCTTGGCACGTAAGAAATAATACATAAGTGCTAGCTTGTATTATTCCCCCTGTGAGAAGAATGTAGAGGAGCCCAACCAACTTGCTGCTGGGACTGGACAAGTACTCTTATCCATATTTGTTATCTCATGAACCTCAATTATTAACCAGGAGTGTTTACTCCTTTAATATTTACTAGGGAGGTTTTCCTTGGGCTTTGGAACCTATTTTTGAATCCCAAATTTATTAAACTATTATTAGTGAAATGCAGTAGTTTTATTTTGGTGCAAATTAGCCTTTAAAACAATAGTATTTAAATATTTTTAGAGTATTTCATATTTCTTCCTGTATATTTACATTTCTTCATATATTTTTCTTTGCATAATTAACTTTGCAATTTTAATACTATGATTTAATAAATTCATTCAATATTTGATCAACTTACCTATTAAAGGTATGTGCATATATATATACATAGGTGCACACATATGTATGTCTAGGCTAAATGAAGAAAGTTTAGGAAATAATGACAAATATACAGTTCAGCTTCTAAAGAAAATGTAGTAAAGACAAGTGGAAAGCATTCTACAATTCATATACTTTATAGAACTTTTTTAATGTATTAGATTCTAGTCTTGTTTTTATGTATATATGTTTCTATTTGTGTGTTTTTGGGTGGTATGTGTGTCATTATAGGTATGTGATTGGAATCATAAAGTCTGTATAATTCTGTATGCTGCATTTTAGAAATTTTCCTTAATGCTATATCATAAGCATATTCATATCATTAAAACTGTTTCAAAACAGATTTTAATTATTGCATAGTTTTTCATAGCATGAATGTGTCATAATTTATTCAACTATTTCCCTAACATAGAGCATATAAGTGCTTCTTTAGTTACATATCATGATAAAAAATAGTAATAGGCATGCTTGCATTTTAATCATTGTTTTAATATCTCATCATTTCTCTAGGTCAAGTATTTAGAATCTTACATTTAATTATTACTTTTATGAACAAAAATATTGTTTAGCTTTTCTTTACATAGGTGAATTTAATTTCAATATTGGGTAATTTGTTGGAACTGTTACTTACATTCTTCTTTAATAGAATGAAATCTGAATTATAAGTAGAAATAAAAATAAAGCCAGTAGTAAATATGAAGATTAAAATTATTTTCAAACTCAATCAACCCATTTCACATTTAAACAATAAAACTATTCTTAGCTAGCCATTTAAAAAATGTAATCATTGGTATGAATTTGTTTTCTAGAACTTAGTTCTAATACTCCTAATAATAGAAAACTATAAAATGAGACTTATTCATTTCTCTTTGGGTGACTCACATTAAGTGGCAAGATTTATTTTTTTTACCAAGAAGTAATTATTAAGTCTAATTTTTCAAAATAGAAATTATTTTTACAAAGAAGTAATTACTGACACTAATTTTCCGGATTGAAATATCATAATAATGTGACATAGTTTATATTTAAAAAGGCAACTGTGACATACTTTAAATAGGATATATGCTTTTCTTTTTTTTTATTAGGAGGGATTTTTTAGTCCATCAGCATTTTCCCATGCAGTCACTTTAAGCCTGATAACATGAATTTCGAGAAAGTTGCCTTAAAGCAGGTGTGGGCAAAGATGAATGATGGGCATGTAACTCATTACAGAATGAAGATGTCCCTTCACTTTTCTTATATAGTACTTTAACATGTGTTCTCACAAATCAGTTTTAATTATTCGAATAAAACCCAAGAAACTAAATGTTTGACACATGGTCAGTGGAGGCATAACCTGTAAATTACATTTATAATGTGCATACTGTATTGATGACTGGAAGTATTTATGGATCCATGACAAAAAAAAAGTAGATCAAATACTAGATGATAAATATTATTTTAACTCTAAACTTCTCATCAACAATGTTTATAGCATTTTTATTAGGCAGAAGAACAACATAAGTTTTGAAAGTAATCAATTCAGAATATTAGGAATAAAGTGAGTAACATTGAAATATAGGGCAAGACTAATGAAAATACAACAGGCAAAAGATAGCACCTAATTCTACCATTAATATTGATGGTCCTTCAAAGTAGCTGACCCAATATTTGGTTTTCAGTGAAAACACCCACTTGATTAAATGACAACCCAGTTGTCATAACATCAGTGAGGAACCCTAGCAGTAACCCATAGGTTCTCTTTTCCTGCCTGATCCCTTGTTATTGTATGTATTGTTACGTCGTGAGTTAATTGACTGAAATTTTGTTTTTCTCTTTCCTCTTCTATGTCAGCCTGAAACATTTGGCCTACAATCGACCAGGGGCTGTGTTCCCTGCAACTGCAATTCTTTTGGGTCTAAATCATTTGACTGTGAAGAGAGTGGACAGTGTTGGTGCCAGCCTGGTGTTGCAGGGAAGAAATGTGACCGTTGTGCCCGAGGCTATTTCAACTTCCAAGAAGGAGGCTGCACAGGTCTGTAGATATGACTGGAGTTCCACATTGTGGTGACTGGCTTCTGTAACTGTTCATGCTTTAAAAGGAAATAAACATTGACAAAATATGTGATACAAAATATTTAATAATAGTGTATTTTAAATTGGTGAATGAGTAAAATACATTGCCAATTGAAATAGTGTCCTATAAATAACTGTACTTGAAAACTGGTCAATAAAAACCCATCAGCTGATCCCAAATCTGGTATGTTCCTCCCTGTCTGTGGCCCCCATTTGGCCAGTTATTAGATGACCACTGCTGCTTGAAGTCAAATGTTCAATTTTTCAGTGTCAATGTTATCTCTCAGCTTTCCCTTTTCCTGTTGCAAGATCGATACAAGGATCAAGGAAGCTAGTATTTTTTTTTCTTGTATAAAACATATATTTTTATCTACATTTAGCTTCCTTGAAAACTGTGATGTTCTGGGAGAGAAACAGGATAGCTCTAGATGTTTAGTTGATGGGGAAAAGCAGTCAAATTTCTAACCGTGATTCCCTGAAGTAGTGTTTTCCTATGTCTAGTCGGAGCCTTGACACAAATCATGAACTAAGAAAACATCAATTAGCATACTACAGATGAAAGAAAAGATTAAATATTAGCTCCTATTCATGTGGCACTAATTTCGCATAGACCCTATTCCATCAATCATAATGTGGAATTTTACCTTTGCTTATGAAGTTCATTGATTGAACTTTGATTGATACTATCATACTGTACTCTCAGCACTATGGTAAGATTTGAAAACATTGTTGACTCTTGTCAAAAATTTATTTGAGAAACAGCAGGAATAATATATAAAACTATTTAAAGAACCAAATATTTCAGACATTCTTCAGCACTTGAGAGACATGATTTTTATCATAAACCAAACTGTAAATTATTCTGAATGTGATCATTGAAGATCTAAGAGTGTATGTGTATCTGTAGGCCAATATTTGCATATACTAAAAATTATAAAGCTACATTTTAAAATATACTCTTATTTAAATCCAGTTTTCACTAAAATTTTTACTTAATGGAAATTAACATGCTGTTACTGTATATTCAAATACATCTAGTAAGAAAAGATGTAAGTAAAACCAAGAATAAATATTTTTTAATAATACAAAATAGTGATAGCAATTCAGGAATGCAGACCTAGTAACATTTTAAGCCAGAGAAATAGAATATAAAAAGGAAAGACACCAAACAGGCAGGATAACATTATGATTGAGAACATGACTTGCACTGAACAGCCTGGATTTATCTCGTGGTTCCATCAGTAACTAGTTTTGTGACCTTGACTGTATGATTTGGCCTTGCTTTCTCTCTATAAAATTCAACTATTATATTAGGATTATAATAGTATCTACATCATAGGGTTTTGGTGAGAATTAGTTGAGTTACTGGCTATAAAATATTTAGAATAATGCCTGACATGTAAGTACTATGTGTTTAACATTATTATAATCTTTGATTTTTGTCAGTGTTATTAATTAGGGTAAATATAGTGTTTTAGCAGAACAAAACTAGCTAATCACCCAGATCTGTTTCCTATTCAGTGTTGTGTTTCCACTGAAGATCTACTTAGAGAATTTCTATTTGCAAGTAGTGATTTAAACTGTCCCAAGATGTTTTAGCACATAAATCTGAACAGAATGCTGTTTTTCTTCTTAATGAATGGCATATATAAAATAAATCCTTTGATTTAAAATTAGCCGTAATAATAAAAATAATCATAACTAATATTTATTTGGTATTTATGTCCAGTATCATAGTAAACATTTTTCACAGTTATCAAATGCTGTGAGCAATGACAGTGAGATCCCTTAAAAAGTGAACTTAATCAGATATCCTAAATGTATTCAGTTAAATGATTTGATCATCATGTAACTAAAAGATTTCTTGAAATGTCATTCTCCTATTTGAATTCAAGTATTTTGTGTTTCTTCTCTCATTTCTTTGAAATGAAGCGCTGCACTAAAATATATTCTTAGCAGCTAAGTGAACTATAAGTAAAAAGTGGCATCCCTTCTTTGTTTTATACGGCTTTGAAGATGGTCTCAATTCATTTATTTGCATCCTTTCAAAAAGAGCAACAGATAGGGTATTTACACTTTTCATGTATCTTTCATTGTGAAGAAAATGAAGAAATCTATTGAAAAGACATAAAGAGCGTAGCAATTAAAACTTACAAGTATCTCTATATCCAAACAGTGTTCATAATTTAACTGTCTTTAAATATTTGCAAAACTGAAATATTCTAATATTTGCCATTTATAACCATATGCATGATGTACTGGATTTAAAAATCCTGGTTTTTATTGAAAATAAGAGTCATCATCAAAAAGGAAAAATAAATCTTTCCAGCATAGAAAAAATATTAATAAACCTAAAATAAATATGCAAACAAAATTTTAAACTTTATGCTATCTGGATATAAGACATTCTATATAATAGGGGATCTGTAACACCAGTTCTTCCCTTAACTGAATAGGAAATCTCAAAATGCTTTAACTTTTGAAATTATTAAATGAGATACAACATCTATTGATTGAACAACTCCTTTGTAAAATACATTATACTATGATATAAAAGAGGAATGAGGCAAGTTTTTTTTTTATTTCCAAAGATCCTTAAACAGTACAGAAAATGGAAAATGGCACAAATCAATACAACAAAAAACTTAATATTTTATGTCAATTTTTTTCTTTTTTCTAAAACTCTTCTTTATTTCCCCTCTTTCCCCTATGAAGCTTGTGACTGTTCCCATCTGGGTAATAATTGTGACCCAAAAACTGGTCAATGCATTTGCCCTCCTAACACCATTGGAGAAAAATGTTCTAAATGTGCACCAAATACCTGGGGCCACAGTATTGTCACCGGGTGTCAGGTGAGTGGATCAATTATTTTCATCAGATAATTTTTCGTAGAGATTTTTATTTTAGTATTACATTCTAAGTGGACACTTCAAAATTCAACATTATCACAAAAAATACAGAATAATCAGAGTGTATTGCAAATATTGGTCAGTATCTTGTTTTATTTGTAGGAAAGATTATGAAGTATGTACACATTTATAAAGCAGCTTCCATGACATCTACAGAAGTAGGGGGATGAGAAGGACAAAAAAATTATAATAAAACCAATAAATAGCTATAACATTCTAGCTAGAAGCTGAAATATATCTGCAAGGTACAAGAAAATTAAAAATTAGTTAAAAAAATTTGTCAAAACTCTACAGGGATTGCCCCTAAATTGACAAGATTTATCTGTCAAGAAGTAGTTCAAAGGATTCTGAATGTTATATTAACAATCTTTAGCTTGGAAACACACTTCATTTTTTCCTTCCTGTGAGTTGATGATAGAAAATGCCATGACCAGGCTCCTGTTTAGAGAAATCTATCTAGCATCAGGGGAAAAGGTAAGAATTTATGAGACTGTTGAAGAAATGTTAATAGAAGATGCCAAAAGCTTGGACCCAGCTAACAAGCCTCCATGAGGATTCAGGACTGATGTGTCTTAAGCTGATATGAACTGATTGATTTGACAGAAAAGAAAGAGAAGACTTAAGGATGACTCCCATGTCCAGCTTCAAAACAAAATAGAGGATGCTATATACTATTTACTACTAAAGGGATCATAGGAGGATGAGCAAGTTCAGGAAGATGATGAGTTTGGGGTTCTTATTAGCATGTTATATTAATTAAAATATAATTCACTCATTTAGAGTCATGAGCTTTGACTAATAGTTATAGTCATGTAACTATCCCTCCTGTCCCTTTGCAATTAACACAACCACTGCTTCTAGCTCTGTCTTTTTCCACTTCTACAATTTCATACACATGGAATCATATTCTGTATGGTTCTTTTGTTGTTGCTATTGCTTTGCTGAAGCAGTGCTTGGCTTGTCTTCCTTCACTTACTGTAGTGCTTTTGCTGTTCATCCATATTGTTGAGTCTATCAGTAGTTTATTCCTTTCAAATGCTTTACGATATTCTGATATTGTTGTATACTATAACTTGTTTATTTCCCATTTGCTTGACATTTGAGTCATTTTCAATTGAGGGCTAATAGGAATAATTTTTCTAAGAACATTAGTGCACAAGTCAAAAATATATTTCTAGACATTGGTTTGTATTTTTCTTCATATGAAAGCTTCATGTTTGCTAACACTTGAAATTCTGACCATTTTTCACTTTAAGCAGTATTTTGGGAATCTTTGGCATTCTTTAATGTACAATGACATTGGGAGTCACTTTTTTATTTATTTACCATTTGTATATCTCCTTCTGTGAAGTTTTCACAAATATTTTGGCCATTTTTATTTTGGGTTTTTTAAATAATGAATTTTAAGAATTCCCTATATATTCAGGATGTAAATCCTTTAATATATATGTTTTATAACTGTATTTCTCCTAGAATAAATCTTCTTTTTCACTAAGAATCTTATTTCATTTTTATAAATGCTAGTTTATTACCTTTTTCTTTGATGGTTCATACTTTTCATGTTCTAAAAAATATCTCTTTTCACAAGTTAAAATCCAAAGACTTCTCTCCTGTGTTTTCTTAATTTTAACATTTTTAGCTCCTAAATTTAGGCTCATGTTCTGTTTTGCATAGTGACTTTTATATGGTATAAAGTAATAGTCAAAGTTCATTTTTTTAGTGTATATCCAATTTTTCCAGTACCATTTATTGAAAAGACTATCCTTTTTCCCATTGAATTACCTTGGTCTCTTTTTCAAATTAATTGACTTTATATATGTTCATGCTTCTGGACTGGTTGGTTTCACTGTCTGCATGTCTATCCTTATGTCTTGATTACTGTAGCTTTCCAGCAAGGAATGAATCAGGTATTGTAAACTCTCCAACTTTGTTATTTATTTCCAATATGTTTTAGGTACTTTAGATATTTTACATTTACATATAAATTTTCAATTCAACTTCCCAATTTCTTGACCAAAAAGCCTGATAGAATTTCACTAGTGTTACACCAAATGTGTAGATCTATTTGAAAAAAAAAAATTGACTTCTTAAAAAGATTGGATCTCCCCATGTATGAACATGGCATAACTTTGCATTTATTTAGGACTTTACAGTTTTCCTTAGCAATGTTTTATAGTTTTTTGGTAGAAAATATATCACTAAATTTATTATTATTTCATATTTTATGCAAAAGTAAATACTACTCTTTGTTCCATTTCCATTTCTAATTATTTGTTGCTAGAATAGAAAAATTGTTATTTTAATATACCTTTTTGTTCTGTAACCTTTCTAGAGTATAATTCTAGGTACATTTTTGCTAGATTTATTGAAGTTTTCTATGTAGTTTATCACGTCATCTGCAAGTAAAATTTTACTTTTTCCTTTCCAGGCTGTGTAACTTTTACTTCATTTTCTTTTTGTCAATAACTTTTGCATTTATGTTCATAAGCATATTGATAGAGTTTTTTAATAGTATTTTCTGGTGTTGGTATTGGGGTACTAGTAGCCTTATAAAATAGGTTGGAAAATACTCATTTCTCTTAATATCTGAGTTTGCACCATCAGTGAAATAGAAAACAGGTATACTTTAGAGGAAACCAAACAATGGTTCTTTGTAAAGATCAATAAAATAGACATATTCTAGAAAGATGTATCAAAAAAAAAGAAGAAATAAAGCATGAAATAAAGTCACAAATGAAAGAGGGGAATCACTATATATCCTATAAACACTAAAATAATATAGTAATAATATACACAATTTTATCAATAAATTCAGCAGCTTGCATGAAATAAAATTTGCTTAATTTGAATTTAATTGCTTTTATTTTTAAGTTTTTCTGATTATTATAATGCGTATTAAAAATAATGCACTCTGGATTTGCTAGAAGAAATATTTTATTGAGGTAAATTATCCTTAATGATTTTGATTTCTACATGTCCTCCCAATTACCAAAAGTGTTGAACTATTGTTCTGATTTATCTATTGGTTCTTTCAGTTCTGTCAGGTTTTGATCATGTATTTTAGAGCAGTGGCAATAGATGTATGCACACTTAAGATTCTTATGTCCTTTTGAAAAGGTGACACTCTTATGAAAAAATGTGCTTTTTCAGTCCTGACAATATTTCTTGTTCTGAAATGCTTTTTTTCCTGATATTTATATAGCCATCTTATCACTGTTTTGCTTGATATTTGCATGGTGTATGATGTATATTTTTCCACAAAATTGTTTATCTCACCTCTAATATTTCGATGTGTTTCATTTAGATAGTGTATATCTAAATCTTTGTTGTTTGTTCAGTCTTAATACTTTGCCTTTTAATTAGAGGTTTTAAATAATTTTCATTTAATGCAATTATCAGTATGATTGGATTATGCCTTTTTTTTCCCAGTACTAGCGATTAAACCCAGAGACACTTAACCACTGAGCTACATCCCTAACCCTTTTTATTTTTTTTATTTTGGGTCTCATTAAGTTGCTTAGAGCCTCACTAAATTGCTGAGGCTGGCTTTTAACTTGTAATCCTCCTGCCTCGATCTCCTAAATCACTGGGATCACAGATGTGCACCAACATCCCAGGCTATGTCTGTTTTCTCTGCTCACTTTTCGCTTGCCTTGTCTATTCTTTTTTTCCTTCTTTTCCCGCCTTCTTTTGGATTGAATAATTTTATAATGACAGTTTTCTTGCACTTTTAGATTATTGGGTAGCCCTGTTTGTTTCATGGATTAGGTATTTTTTAGGGGTATACATTTTTAACTTTCCTACATGTACCTTATATGAGACCACTTTACATGTAGCATAACAACCTTTACAGAGATAAATCTTCAATTCCCTTTTCCTATTCTTTGTGATATTATCATACATTTTATTTCTTTATGGTATATACCTCACAATATAATCTATGATTTTGATTTAAATAGTCAATTATCTTTTTCAAAGAAGAAAAATACTTTTTTCTATTTTCCCATATATATATATATGTATGTGTATATATATGTGTGTGTGTATGTATGTATATATATATATGTATATATATGTGTCTGTGTGTGTATGTATGTATATATGTGTGTGTGTGTGTGTGTGTGTGTGTGTGTGTGTATATTCCAGTGCTCTTAATTCCTTTGTACATATCCAGATTTTCATTTCATGCCAATTTTCTTCTTTCATTTACTACATTCCTTATTTTTATTGTTATTTTTTCTAGTATTTTAGGTTTGCTGACAATGATTCTTTGCTTTTTTGTTTTAAAAAAAAAGCCTGTTTTTCATTTTTCAAAGATATTTTTGAAGAGTATATACAGAGATAATGGTTTTCTTGCTATTTAGTTATACCGGTTTTTTATGGTTTTATGTTATCCCCTCACAGGATTAGTTGGATCTATTGGTTCTGTAAGATGACCATTTTTTTTTCAAACTTAGAAAATTTTGAGCCATTACTTCTTTAAATACTTCTCTATTCTTTACCCCCAGTAATTCTTTTTTAGACTCATTAAAGTGTACATTGGGCCACTTGAGTTTTTTTTCTCCACATCTCACTGAAGCTTTTTCATTTCAATTACCATTTCCCTATACTTTTCACTTTTGATAGTGTTTATTAAGTGTACAAATTCACAGATTATTTTTATCCTGTGTACTCTGTTTTTGATCCAATTGTTATATCTCATTATTAAAATAATCTTTTGGATCTTTTTATAGTTTTCATTTCCCTATTTATTCATGTTTTTTATTTATCTTTAAAAATACTTATAAATAGTAGTAGTTTTAAGATAATTGTTAATTCTATCATTTATTTCAGAACTTTTCCTACTGGTTTATTTGATTCTGAGTTTTATTTTATTGATTTTTTACAAGCCTGATAATTTTTATTTGAGTGCAAGATATTGTACATTTTTCACTGTGGTGAATCAGATTTTTGTTGTATTCCTTTAAAGAGTATTGACTTTTGTCTGGTAAATAATTCAGTTACTCACTAATCACTTGTATCTTTTTGAAGCTTGCTTTTAAGTTCTGTTAGGGAAGATACAGCGAAACCTTAAATCCAGGGACCACTTAGCTCCATTACTAAGAGCGTGACCCTTCTGAGAACATTACCCAAAGCATTGTATTTTGGCTGTCCTGTCCAGCTGTTCAGAATGCAGACTATTCCAAAATCTCTGTGAGGTCTGGGGATATTCTAAGCCCAGGTTTTTTCAATGTTGTATTTTCCCCAACCAATAGAATTTGTTCTCCATGCATGATCAGCTTTCAGCCAAAGACACAATGGGACCCTTGTACAAATCTCTGGAGTTCTTTCTCATTCAAATATCTTCCATTTTGAACTTATGGTATACTGGCTCTTGTAATTTTAGCTGCTTTGGCTTCTCTAAACGCCACCCATTTTCCCTCATTTTAGCTATAATGCAGGGTTTTATCTGGTTTCCTCTGTCTGAGTATTGCAGCCTAGAAACTGCCCCGTCCCCCACTTAACAGCCTCATTTGTTTTTCTTTTGTCAAAATTATAGTTCTGTGATTTCTGTTATCCAATGTCTAATACAATTGTGCCTTGGTTTTTATTTATTTATTGGTTTCTTAGTTTAACAGCTGAAAAAGAGAGGAGGTAAATTCTCTACATGCTGTAAAAACTTAGAGTCTGTTCAAAAAGAAGAACCTGTCCTTCGTGCCAAATGTAACAGTAGGGCCAAGTAAGATTAGAGATGAACTATGTCCATTAACTGTAAGAACAATAAGTAAGGACATTTGTATGTTAGTGATAGTTGTTCTAATCCATCAGATTAAGTTAAGGAATACTGAAATATGATAAACGTGATAATCAGGTGTGGTTATCTCTTTGGCTCCATGTTAGATCCCTCTACAGATGGAGACTAATTTTCCACTCAGCAAATGTGTCATAGTAGACTCTAGCCATCTTTATGTGTGTGATAAAACATCTGAACACCAACCTAGGAGAGAACAGGGTATTGGTGATTGTTTGAGGAAGTTGAGATATCTGACTTGAATTAAACATGTGGTCAGAGAAAATAGAAACTAGACAGCACACTTGTTTTTCTATTGCCCATGACATTATTAAGTTTGAAGTACCCTAGAGCAGCATTCTGAGGGAAAAAACATTATTTCTCAAGAATGTCAAGAGTTTTTATGAGTATGAATAATGCTTTAAATTTGTGTGATTGACTTTTTTGCATTTCTAACATCATATCCAAGCATCTGAGGGTTTTTTCCCTTTCTATCCACAAAATCCTATGATATAACCAAACTTAAATGAAACTCCTAAAATTACAGCTGCTAGTTAATGTTCAGGATGTAAAACACAATAGAATATAATTTGAATCTCTACAAAAGCATAGTAATTTTAGGTACTATCATAGTTACTGATCATTGGAAACATCATGCTGATTTAAGTTGATTTCAATTTGTTTATCACTTTGAAGCATTATTAAAAATCTAAACTTCTGAAGAGGTACACATTTGACATTGTGAAGAATTACACAATGTAACAATTCATGTATCCCTCACAAATAATTTATTTACAAACATACATTCTAGTACTTAAAACACTTGGATGAGTTTAATTAAAATGAACACTGACTTGAGGATTTAGCTTTCCTTTCTTTGTGTCATAAATAATTTCTCTGTGCTGAGGTGTGAGCACACACATCATTTGTGCTGTTTTTGAAGTAGAATACAAAGTTGCCATTTTTTACTAGCAGGGGAATAGTGAATAAAACCTCTATTGCTAAACAAACATTACATCTAATTATGATTTAAGTTTGATGTTGGTATCGTGCTATCTAAACATATGGTTAATGACCTCATTTATTCCTCACTCCAACTTCCAAAATAAATTTCCTGATTTGAACAGGTCCCAATGTCTACTTTTACTATCAACTCTTCCTCAAGTATTAGTGCTACGATTTTGTACAATAAATTGAGTTGCAGACATTTCATATTTTTATTATTTAAGGATAAGGATGTCTCACAGGACTTTTAAAAATGTATCCCATAATCGTAGTTTCCCATAACACATCATACTTTTGCTTCTGGTCATGGCCCATCTTGTTTAAGTGAATCAATGCATATTCAATGTAATTGGCAAGGAAAAATTATATGAATGAATTAGTAAATCTTCCTAATTTTGAAATTTCATTCTACATCTGATGTTATATAAAGATGAGTTACTTGGGGGTTATTACAATGAGTTAGGAGCTATGCTTATGTTTGCAATATAACAAAGTAATTACCTTTTGGATCTTTTGGTTTAAAATAACTGTAGTAGCTGTTTAAAATAACTGCAGCCTTTTTCCTGTGTAGTAATGAAGAGATTGTAAAACATGCAAAGTAAGGCCTGATTGTTTTAATATCAGAGTCTGGGAAGATTTTTCACCAAACATTGGGGATGAAGAGACAACACAAGAGAACTGTATGCTATATCCTAAAAAGAGTAGCCTTCTAAGTAAGCTATTATTATTAGGAGGAACAGAAGCAGGGATGTCCCCACTGGCAGTGGATATAAGAATTAAACTGAGCAATGAAGTGGGAGCCAGACTTGGTTCTGCATAAGAGCTGTAGATCTGAGAAGGATAATAAGGGAAACACCAGGAAGAGTGAGGTCACAGAGCGTAAACACCATATGGTGGTCAAGTCAGACAGAGAGCAGTAAGTCTCATTTGAGTACCAAGTCAGGCCCCACTTGGGAGACAGAAACCACATAGTTTATGTAAACAGGGAGAATCGTATATAAAGAATGATCAACTGAAGAAAGGGAGCCACGTATTTATAAAGAATGAAAGAGCTATTAAAGCTCTTGACATAGCATACAGAAAAGAACAGCTACCACCTGTCAGCCAATAGAGAGTGGACACTAAAGAAACTGAGGGGTAAAAGGGAGTACACCCCTCCCATCTCCGCCAGTCTGACATTCAGATGGCTTTGAGGAGGGTGTGGAAACCACAGGTACCAACAGCCCACTTGTCATAAAACAAAAAAAGAAAATCACCAGAGTTAGTGGGCAAGTGCTGGTCTCTGAAAGCACCACCATTCTGGGGAAGGATAGACATGCAGGAGCTACTCAGAAGCAATGTCATCTCAGAGTTGTATGATGCAGACAAAAGCTACTGAGAAAGGTGCCTATGAAGGAGAGTGACCTGAAGGCACAGCAGAGACATCTTCATGGCCTCTAGGATCCTGTATTGAATAATAAAATAATAATGTTAACTGTTATGCCCAGATCATGGAGTCCCCAAAGACCACCAGGGAGACCGAGGCACGTATGTAAAAGCAAAGAGCCTTTATTTGGGCTTAAGCTTGGTCTCTCAGACTTCACCGATGCAGCGGGTCCATGCAGAGATCCCTGAACAATGGCTGAGCAGATTTTTATAGGAGGAAGGGACAGGTGGCAGTAGTGGACATGACGTATGCATCCCATTATTACACATGCACCAATTACAATTGTATAGCACCTATGGTGACAATAGTGACCATTCAGAGTTTGAGGGATGTCTGTAACATTTGGGGACCCAATCATGGCTTTTGGGAATTTTTTGAAAATGACCGACTACAAGGTGAGTTTAAGTGACCCACATGGGGTTTAAGCAGACTCAGACCTCAGGAGTGCCAGGTATATGATTTTTAACCTCTTTGATTATCTGCTCTGAGGGTGGTCCCAGAGTGGCTTCATCCTTGAGCAATGTGTCTTTTTCCAGAACAAAAATTCAGGCCCACTAGTTTTTCTGGAGGGTCCAAAGCCTGTCATGGGGTTCATTTTAGCTTGGGTCTTTCATTAACAATATTAATAAAACACAAACAGAATGGAAATGCCCTGGATTTTTTTTCCTTTTTGATCTTTTCAGGGCTTTCTATTGAGAAAGCCTGATATTCTGCCATCTGGCCATAGAGACATTTCTCCAGAGTCTCATTGCAGTAAAGCAGGGTGGTTTTGGAGCTAGAGCCTGTAGATTGACAACTGGCATAAATGGCCTCTGAAAATGATTTATTCCAAGATTCTAAATAACTTGTTAGGAATCCACTGGCATTTTCACTAAATGTCAAGAGATGAACTCTAAATCAAGAGCAGAAGAATAAGCCGGGCGCGGTGGCTCAAGCCTGTAATCCCAGCATTTAAGGAGGCTAAGACAGGCGAATCGCGAGTTCAAAGCCAGCCTCAGCAATGGCGAGGCCCTAAGCAACTCAGTGAGACCCTGTCTCTACATAAAAAAACACAAAATAGGGCTGGGGATGTGGCTCAGTGGTCGAGTGCTCCTGAGTTCAATCCTCAGTACCAAAAAAAAAAAAAAAAAAGCAGAAGAATATAAGACAAAAAGACAACTGGAAGATCAGAAATTGAAAATGAGTGAAATGAAACTGTTATGCCCAGATCATGGAGTCCCCAAAGACCACCAGGGAGACTGAGGCACATATGTAAAAGCAAAGAGCCTTTATTCGGGCTTAAGCTCGGTCTCTCAGACTTCACCAGTCTGAGAGACTCGAACAATGGCTGAGCAGGTTTTTATAGGGGGAGGGGACAGGTGGTGTTAGTGGACATGACATATGCATCCCATCATTACACAAGCACCAATTACAATTGTACAGGACCTATGGTGACAATAGTGACCATTCAGAGTTTGAGGGGTGTCTGTAACATTTGGTGAGACCCAATCATGGCTTTTGGGAATTTTTTGAAAATGACCAACTTCAAGGTGAGTTTAAGTGACCTATGTGGGATTTAAGCAGATTCAGACCTCAGGAATGCCAGGTATGTGATTTTTAACCTCTTTGTCTGCTCTGAGGGTGGTCCCAGAGTGGCTTCAGTGTTGAGCACTGTATGTCTTTTCCCAGAACCAAAACTCAGGCCTACTAGTTTTTCTGGAGGGTCCAAAGCCTGTCATGGGGTTCATTTTAGCTCGGGTCTTTCAGAAACCAAGGAATTTATTCAAAAGGAGATAAACTGCAATAGTGTACTTAAAACGTGCATTGATGCTGCAGACATACCATAAAGTTCTCATTATATACAACAGAAGGTGAAGAAAAAAAGGAAAACAAATTAGAGTTATAAATACAATAGGAAAGGTAAAGCAAGGAAGAGGATTAGAGAAGACATTAGGATATTTAGATTTGACAGACAGATAAGAGTAATGCCATTTAAGAATTATAGTTGATCCTAAAGAACAAAACTGATATAATAGAACAGATACAAATATCAACAATAAATCAGAAGAAAATTCAAATCTGAATAAAAATAATTATGTTCTTCTTTAATCCCAGCAATTCAGGAGGCTGAGGCAGGAGGATCATTAGTTCAAAGCCAGCCTTAGCAATTTAGAGAAGCACTAAGCAATTCAGTGAGATTCTGTCTCTAAATAAAATAGGGAAAAAGGGCTGAGGATGTGGCTCAGTGGTTTAGTGTTGCTGACTTCTATCCCTAGTACCAAAAAAATAAATAAATAAAAAATTATGTTCTCAAATGTAAAGAACCCACCATATTCTAGCAAATTAATGAAAACACTCAAATTTTTAAAATTTTTAGCAAAAATTTGCATTACATAAACAAAGAGAATATTGTGTGTACAACTAAAGTGAAGAGCAAAGGTCACCAGCAAATTCCCTCAGATTTGAGCTGTCTGCAAAGCTAAACTTCAAAAACCAGTAAACAAGAGGTCACTTCTTTTAAGTTCTCCCTGGCTTCTCTGCATCCAGATTACTTCTCCTCTTATATTCTCATAGCATTTTCCATTGTACAGTGCTTATTTTGTCCTGTTATATTACATATTTATTGGTCTCCCACCACTGGACATAGGTATGCTTCCATAGAACTTTTGTGCTGCAGTATTGAACCAATGTGTAGTGAATATGAAATAAAATTAGCTTGTCTAAAGTATACTCTTTGAAACAAAAAGTATTTGAAGAAAACTCATGTCTAACCCTTTCCATTATGAAAAGACCGAAATAAATACTTTTTTTTTTCTTATTCACATAGTAGTATGATTTCTGGACAGTCATATATTTTTCTAAATGGAAGGAACAATTTTAACATTTAGGTCCACTAAATGGTTTCATGTTTCCCAAGAAACTAAAAGAAATAGTATAAAGCATACGATAGATAAAGGATTGTTATGTGTTTGATGAAATCCTAGATGCATTAAGATTAAAGTTGTGGTATTTCTTATGAAGCTGTATTAACAGTCGCTGTTTTTCTCTCCTCTGTAGGCTTGTAATTGTAGCATAGTGGGCTCCTTGGATTTCCAGTGCAATGTGAACACAGGCCAGTGCAACTGTCACCCAAAATTCTCTGGTGCAAAATGTACAGAGTGTAATCGAGGCCACTGGAACTACCCTCACTGTAATCTCTGTGACTGCTTTCTGCCAGGGACAGATGCCTCCACCTGTGACTCAGAGACTAAAAAATGCTCTTGTAGTGATCAAACTGGGCAATGCACTTGTAAGGTAAAATGCTGCTGAAATGCTCCAAGGAAAAGCTTCGATTCTGATTCCATTCTCCAGTTTCAACTTCATGAAGTGTTTGTTCATCCTGCTTCATTAAGCTGTACCAAAAAAACAAACAAACAAAAACCACTCATTGCCAAACAGTTTCATTGGTATATGTTCTCACAGATAAGTTATACTTTTCAAGAGCTTGCTTTTAACCCAAACCCAACTTTTTTCTAGTTGGTAGAGATGTTGTATTTTCAATAGTAAAGTGAAATTAGTTTTATTTATGTATTTCCTTTGATTAAACTAGAATAATCTGTGGGGTAAGAAGATTTCTTTTAAGCATCAGAGAAAAATCACAGCTAAACACTAAGGCTGAAAAGAACCATTTCTCCCAAAGTTAATTTTAATCACTGTATATTGAAAAATGTATTTACTGCTGAGGAAATTCAGTAAAATTTCATCACATATAAACACTGACATTACCAAGAGTGGCTGTGCAAATTTCAGCTCTCATTAATATTGTTAAGTGATGTAGAAAAACAGACAATTAAAAAGGATGAAGGATTTTTCCCCTTTAAATATTTCTGAAAAATCAATGTAGGATACATGCAGCTAAAAATGTGTCAGAGGGATCTTTGTGGAAAGAGGCCCAGGGAAAACAGAAAGAGGAAATCTGGGGGTGGTCGTCAGTATAATCTTGAGGATTTAGGAAAATGACAACTTCTACCAACAAAGGACCCAGTCAAAACTGAGTACAAAGCCGGGTGCCGTGGCGCCTGCTTTGTACAGTTTTCCTGTAATCCCAGTACTCAGGGAAGCTGATACAGGAGAATTGTGAGTTCAAAGCCAGCCTCAGCAATGGCGAGGCGCTAAGCAACTCAGTGAGACCCTGTCTCTACATAAAACACAAAATAGGGCTGGGGATGTGGCTCAGTGGTCGAATGCCCCAGAGTTCAATCTCCAGTACCCCTCCCCCCAAAAAAACTGAGTACAAATCTGCATTATTACATAGTAAAGTTATGTTTATGTACTGTATATAATACATGTTAGATTACGTAGACATTCTATTATAACTTGGAAATGTACATTTTTAACTTCTGCCTGTTTTTTACAACTGGGCATGGCACTGCTCTCTAGGAACCACTGCTTTAATTTTGCTTTGGAAAACTCATGAGTGTTTCATATTGCTCACAGCAGAATTGTAGGAAATGTGTCACTTAATTTTAAAAATATACCCTTAGTAATTGATAGTATCCTTAGTAATTGATGCATTTATAAACAAAGTACTTTTTAAAAACCCATGAAATCCTAACAGTGAGGTTAACTACATATGCTATTTAAGATGTGAGTCTAATATTCAATATTTTTTTGTTTTGTTTAATGGAAAACAAATGTGTTCCTATTATTCACTGTTAAGTTGGTTTCCCCCTAACTTCGCTGTTATGAACTCTGATGGGCTCTCTTCTTTCTTCAGGTGAATGTGGAAGGCGTCCACTGTGACAGGTGCCGGCCAGGGAACTTTGGACTTGATGCCAAGAACCCACTTGGCTGCAGCAGCTGCTATTGCTTTGGTGTTACTACTGGGTGCTCTGAAGCAAAAGGACTGATCCGAACGTGGGTGAGTATGGAGCTGCTGAGCTGTGTAATGGCATAATCTTAGTTCCTGCTGGCATCTTTTAGTTGGGCACCGAGGGATAGTACGAAATGGCAAAACATTTAAGTAATCGTCTCCCTTGTGCATATTCAGAAATGGTAAAGGGGCTGTGTGCCATTAGGCAGTTGGAGTAAATGACTTTTAAAAAAATTCTTTCTTAAAGATAGTTCATTTATTCTTGATAGGGAAGTAGATGTGAAGTGAGAGAAGAAGCATTGTCAGAGAGGCATTATACTTTTACATGGGAAGAAGCTCTGTCTTGAGGAATGAGGGCACCAGAGCATGAATTTTGATATGTAGTAATGCAGCAGTGAAAACCACCAGAACTTGTTGCATTTATTCCAGCCATCCTTAATAAATTGTCAATTTTTAGTGTGGAAGCATGCTCATTTTTACCTCAATTTTTTAAAATTCTATTTATTAGTGTAAGATGCTTCAGTTTTCAGATACTATAGTTTTCACTATGCACAGCTCACCACTATGCTAGTCCTGTTTCTTGTGAGATCCCTTCATCAGAATGGGAATAGGCGCTGTAGATAGAGGTATGGTCCATAACTTAGTTTTAAAGAGCTGTCCCAAAGACTTCAACTCAGCTTCCCGTTGTGTTTTGACCTGACCCAGGTAACGCTGAAGGCTGAGCAGACCATTCTGCCTCTGGTGGATGAGGCTCTGCAGCACACAACCACCAAAGGCATTGCTTTTCAACATCCCGAGATTGTAGCCGACATGGATCTGGTGAGACAAGACCTCCACTTGGAACCTTTTTACTGGAAACTCCCAGAACAATTTGAAGGAAAGAAGGTAAAAAGAATTGAAGAACAAAGTAAACTATGTTTTGGAATCACACTATTTGGAGTATTGCCTACATCACCTTTCTTCATTTTCTTTTGTCAGTTGATGGCCTACGGAGGCAAACTCAAGTACACAATCTATTTTGAGGCTCGGGAAGAGACAGGCTTCTCTACTTATAAACCTCAAGTTATCATTCGAGGTGGGACTCCTGCTCATGCTAGAATTATCATTAGGCATGTGGCTGCACCTCTCATTGGCCAACTGACAAGGCATGAAATTGAAATGACAGAGGTAAAGTTATTGGTTGATTAGTACCAAGATACCAATTGTTTCGCATTCAGTGTTGTCAGCGTGGTTTCTCTTCTTGCTAACAGAAAGAATGGAAATATTATGGCGATGATCCTCGAGTCAGTAGATCTGTAACCCGTGAAGACTTCTTGGATACACTATATGACATTCATTATATTCTTATCAAGGCTACTTATGGAAACTTTATGCGACAAAGCAGGTAAACTATGATAGACAATGTTCAAATTAAAGTCTACTTGTAGACTCTGCAGGACAGGTCAGTAAGACATCAGATAAGATTCAGAAGTGGTTGCTTTTGGGATATGATGGTAAAAAATAAGCCAAGGCTGGTATCACCAGATAAAAGTTACTACCAAAAAAGGAAAACAGCACAAAAAGCTGAGTAAATGAGAAAAAAAATATTGAATTCATCTTAGGTGGGGCAAGTTAAAATGCCAGTCCCAATTTCAGAAAAACATGTAGTGTGGGTCACATATAATTAATGTAAGCAAAAATGACCAAATGGGAGAAGACCTTGAAGGATAAGCAATGCCTTTTATTAAGCATTGGAGTCAACAGTCAGGCATCAGAAGGGCACATTTTTGGGGCAGAAAATGGCAAGGGCCTGCAGCAAAGGTCAGAGTTTTATAGTGTTTTAGCAAGATCAGCTTATGGGAGGAGACAGCTGCTTTTGGCAGGCTTTGGCGGGTGAATTTTGGCTGAGTCATATCAGGAGAAATTTCGGAAGTGGCAGGGAGAGAGGCCTTGAGCAACCAAAGGAATGATTATAGACAAGGAAAATTGTAGGTGCTCAGGGCCTATGTCCTTCCCGGGGGATGTGATTTTCTGTATCTTTCAATCAATTGCTGTGCTATAAATGTTATAAGATTACTAAGAAAGTGCCCCCCTTCTCTCAGAGAAACCAGGTAGGGCCAAGTTAGTCTGGTATCTTCCAACCCTGAGCATCTCATCTGTTCACCCTTGCATACCGTGTATTTACCCTACGCACCATTTACCTATGCATCATGACGCGAAGCAATTGGGAATCAGATTGAAAAAACAAAACAAAACACAGAAAGGGGCTGGGATTGTAGCTCAGCGGTAGAGCGCTTGCCTCGCATGCATGAGGCCCTGGCTTTGATCCTCAGCACCACATACAAAGCAATAAAATAAAGACATTGTGTCCATCAACAACTAAAAAAATATTTAAAAAAAAACCAAAAAAACACAGAAGGGTAAGAATGAATGTGGTATCATAGAAGCCAAGCCAAGGGAATAGTAACAGGGAGTATTCAAAGTTTTCATATGACTCAAAGAGGCCAGTTAAAATGAGACTTATTTGGAATGACATTTAAGACCACACTAGTGACATTCTTAATACCAGTTTCAATGGAGTTCTGGGGCAGGAATAATCTCAAAGTTTTAAATAATGAATAGCACACCATGAACTGAACATTGTGAGCGTGCACTGCTGTTTTCATGAACCTAATTACAAAAGGGAGGAATGACAGTGTCAAAAGTCAAGGGATGGGGCTGGGGTTGTGGCTCAATGACAGAGCACTTGCCTAGCATGTGTGAGGCACTGGGTTTGATTCTCAGCACCACATATAAATAAGTACAATAAAGGTCCATTGACAACTAAAACAAAATTTAAAAAAAGTCAAGGGATGATTGTTCAATTTGAGACTGAAGTAATCATGTTAATGACTATTGATGGGGAAGGGATTCGTAGCAAGGAGAATGTTAAAAATAAGAATAAAGGGAGAATAATGGAGAAGCCAGAAGCATTTGATAACACAAGGGCACCTGATATTTTTCTTTGGTAGAATGAACAACTTACTCAATGAGATAGGAAGAGAGATCACTCAGATGTAGTTAAGTCTCATACCATAGAAGCAGAGAGTTGAGTTGAGTTTATACAATAGTCTCAATTTCTCTCTCATGTATTTTTCTCTTATGTTCTGTAAGAATATAGAAGCCATATATGTTAGTAACCATAATCTTACATGATAAATTAGTAGACCAGGCCAGGAAAACAACACAAAATGATGAAACCTCTCATTGTCAAATTAATGCATCTAAAAATCTCATATTTCAAATATTTACACTGTAATAAGTATATAATATAGCAAAATAACTTTATTTCATGAAGATCCATATTGCTTTTTTCTTTGTTTTTGTTTTGTTTTGTTTTGGTGCCGGGATTGAACTCAGGGGCACTCGACCACTGAGCCACATCCCCAGGCCTATGTTTTATTTAGAGACAGGGTCTCATCGAGTTGCTTAGCGCCTCGATGTTGCTGAGGCTGGCTTTGAACTTGTGATTCTCCTGTCTCAGCCTCCCAAAGTGCTGGGATTACTGGCATTGCCGCCACGCCCAGCTCATAATACTTTTTTGATTGGTATGGGGACTTTGGGAAAAGATTAAATCAAGGACCAAATTCCAAAATTCACTTCCTAATCTGTATTCCTTGGGTTTCCTTGTCACATTCCTCCCTGTAATAACAGTTCATTTTATATGAAATAATAAAAACCATGTACTGAAAAAGTGCTGTCAGCTATATTGTTAATCATTTTAGAATATCAAATGTACATTAGGTGGTAGAAGCCAAAGCAGGTTTGCATGTCATAGATATGCAAATCCATTGTTTAGCAAATTGCTCCAAGCTGCACTAAGAGTTAGGCAGGTCACAGATCATTATTTTATTTTATTTTTTGTGGAACTTATGGAAACAAGGTCATCATTCATTTTCCACTATACTTCCTTTGCCTTTCTCAACAATTTCACCTTTCTACAATGAGACACTTTGTCTCTTTTCCCCCATGTGTCTCTTTCTCTTATCATATTCTTTCATTACCAAATGAAATTTGGTGAATTTCATGAAACTTTAGAAGAAATACTTTCCTTTTGCTAAGCCCCATTAAAAATTAGCATCACAATCTATCAATGATAAGAAGGCAAATGATCAGCACCTGATCTTGTAAGGCAGTGGAATCATGACAAATGTTGAAAAAAAGTTAAAATATTTTCCCAAAATACTTAAGACACAACTCTACATCTTTATGATTATATAAAATTTAACAGTCTCAGAAGCAGAGAGTTTGAGTTATATGTGGTTGGAGATTCAGACTTTACATATTTTTGTCAAGTTAGCCTTTTCATTTGTCTTTGCTTTGGCCTCCTCTTACCTTTGTTTGAAGTAAATAACTTTAACAATTTTTACCCATATTTTGTTGGTGCATTATGGTTGTACATAATAGTGGAATTCATTGTTACATATTCATATATGCATATAATATAACAATATAGTATGGCCAATATCATTCCCAGTAATTCCTCTTTCCCTCTCCTCTGTCCTCCTCCTGGTCCCTTTCCTGTACTCTGCAGGAAATAACTTTTGCCATTCAGCATTCATTGAAATAGAAGCCATATCTTAGATGCAGAAAATATCATTGCTTTTCCGTCTATCCCACAAGTCCACTCTTCCACCTTCCTGGAACCCCCTTGAATCCCTATAGAAAAAAAAAATTTGTATTACAAAAATATCTGTTGTTGCCACCATTCATGCTTCAGTTGATTTTTAAACACTTGCAGGCCTGTCGTGTGCATACCTGTGCAAGGCAGAGGAGGTAAGATCATGGTAATAGTGTCTATGACTATAAAGTACCATGGAAGTGCCAAGGAGCACTTCAATAACACCAAGTTACCTTCTAGCTCCCGCAAAGAGCCTGAGGGTAAAAGAAGAGTGGAATTTTTCTTACCAGAAGTGAGTGGTTTATTTATAGCTCAATGCCACTGTATGTGCTCTAAAGAGGGGAGAATGAAACCTGAATTTGAGTTGAACATATGTATCATAAAGACTGGCTCATCTTCAGAGTGCAGATTGCAATGCTAGTGAAACCAGAATGTGCATTCATACCCAATAAAACTTACCTATGCTTTTTATAAAGTTTATGATTCAAACTACTTAGACTATTGGAGGTGACTTTTATTGAAGTAAAACTATTCATTGTCTCATTTAAAAGTTTATTTGCAGAACGTTTTCATGTTACCAGTTAGTCAGTCATGAAATAGTCTGAGTTTATGGACTGTGTATATATTTTAGTGTATAATTTCAAATTAATGAAAAGCATATCAATATTTTCACTATGGATTTTTAATCAATTATAAGGACTTTTTCACCAACAGGAAGGGCGAGTTAAGTCACTTGAAGAACTTATTTTAATAAAGATAATAAAATATTAATTTGAAATGTTCTTTCTTTATCCTCAGGACTACACCAATATTATGTCATGCTAGATTGTTGTTTTCTGGGTGGTTTTCTAAAGTTCTTTGAAAGGACATTCAGAGGCTCAAGAGGAAGAAATCGAGAACACTAATAAATTAAAAGCAATTTCACTTGTGACTATAGGAGATATTCTAACAGGGAATGACCTTGGGTTGTCTGTTTGAAAAAATATAAATGTCTAATTAAATGCCCATGTCTACCTGAAGCCACTCATATTTTTAAAAATGTATGTAGGGGGGAAATCTTTATAATCACTTCTCAACAGGATATCCAATATCTAATTTACTAAACTCCTTAGGATTTATGTGGATGTTTTGCTAATGTGTAATCGCAATCTTTGAGGAAGCAAAAATGTAGAAGGAAAATGTGACACATGAGCCCCTGGGAATTTAGGCAGCTTCAAAACAATATATTCATTAGCTTAACTGAATCTTTCCACGATGTGTACATATACCCATCATCTTTTCTTGATAAATATATACAAGTATTTGTTGATTGAAAATAACAAAACACACTTGAGGTTGACAAAAATCTCAGAAGAGTCTTCTTACAAGGTTGAGTATTTTAAGGTGACCTTAGCTGGCTGATGGGATCATCTAAGTATGTATTTGCTCTTTCCAGAATTTCTGAAATTGCCATGGAGGTAGCTGAACCAGGACGCGTAACTGCAGAGACTCCTCCGGCTCACTTGATAGAAAAATGTGATTGTCCTGTGGGCTATTCAGGATTGTCCTGTGAGGTAAGCTGGCTGCTACTGACCCCCTGAACCTCATCTCACTTCAGGAGCCAAGTGGAATATCTTGCACTCCCTTAGCAGCATCAACTGTGCTTTCATTCACAGTCTTCACCTATTTCATTGGATCTTTCCCTCACAGTGTGAGAAACAGTAGCAAGACAATGGTGCGATTGTGACCAAGGAGGGCGAATCACAGCTAAAGAAAAATATTTGATAAAAAATTAAAAGATTTGTAAAAAAACATGAAACAGTTGGGAGATAACAATGTTTTCAAAAGGCCTGTCTATTATAACTGATCTATTTTCTTGGTACTATTTCTGAACAGTTAGAGGCATTTAAACTGCAATGATTATGAGATATGATTGTGTCAGGTTTTGAAAGTGTTTTTATAGAGAACATAACAAAATTTAAGCACTAAACAGCAGGCTGTTCCTTTCAAGGTGGCTTTTCAGAACAATAAACATTGTTTCAACAGTGCTGCTATCATTCAGTCCCTGCATTTTCAAAACTACCTTTTTAAAAAAATTTAAACTTTCTGGGATATTCTTTTGACTACCTTCAGAATTGGCAAATGTTGTAGATCTTCATCTTCTGGAAGTCAAGTCAGTTTCTACAAATATCAACTAATAGAGACAATCATGGGAAAATGGAATGGATGAGAAACTGGTCTGAATTTGAACCTCAGCTTCGCCGTGTAGTATGGCTGAGACCTTGCAACAGGTTACAAAAGTTCTTTCAGGGCAGGATGGTGCATATCTAAATCCTGAATAACTGCCACCACACTTGGCCTCTCCTGCAGACCCCTCGTCCAACCCTTGGCCTGAGAGGGGCCTCTAAAACCTGCCTTGACAGTCAAAATTCTTTCTCATTAGTCACAATGGTTGGTGCCCATGGCATAGCCGTCAAATATTATTAGTAACTCCCCTTCCTGCAGCCTATGAATCTTATGAAGACAAAATAAGCTATGAACTTTAAGCCCTTGTCACCATGCCTGGCATGTAGTCAATACTAGTTATTGAGGTTAATATTATTATTAATGTTATAACAATATATCTACGTGTTGATTTAGGTATAAATAATTTTATACATTTATTTACATATAAATAATTTTATATACCTTATTTTGTAAATAGATTTGGGAAGTTTTTTAAGTATGGTGCAAAAGTCAGATAATGACACCAGGTCAAAACTAAAGTACAATTTAAAAATATTGAATATTCCTGAGAGGTGGCAGAACATAATGAAAAGAGAAAGGCATTTGGTTTGGGTGACACCTACCTAGGCTGGCTCCCATGCTGAATGGGGCACCTGCTCTTGCTTGTTGCTGACCATGGGGTAGTTTACCTATCAAATATTCAGAAGGATTAACTTAAGTGAAAACATGTGAGAAAGCCCCATTATAAGCTGATGTTATCATTATATTTATTTACACTGTGCAGAGACATTTCATAGCATAACTCAGAAATCTGGTGAAGCATCCTTGAAATAATTTTATAGTCTTTTTTGTTACTGCTCTGAGGGTAATATGCATTTGAATGTGCCTTGTTTGATTTAATAAACAATCAAATAATTCATCTCATTATTGCCTAACTCCAACATACATCAATTTATGCATTTTATACCTACAAGTAAGTATATATATTGCATTTATACATACATAAAACCCATCCAAATATACAAATTCATACACAGTGTATGTCATGATTGAAAAATGAGACAGTGTGCTCATATAAAATATGCTAACTTCCCAATAGCATGAAAGATTAAATGATAAAGGACAGAAG
This sequence comes from Geosciurus inauris, assembly GCA_004024805.1. Taxonomy (NCBI): domain Eukaryota; kingdom Metazoa; phylum Chordata; class Mammalia; order Rodentia; family Sciuridae; genus Geosciurus; species Geosciurus inauris. The sequence continues at coordinate 75,801 of PVHX01003857.1, read as the reverse complement.
AACTTCAGTTTTTCCAGACAAGAGATGAAATTTTATTTATTCCAGGTACTGTGTTACTGTACTGCTGACTCACTGTATGACTTTAGTCAATTCCCTTAATTGTTATAGGCATTAGTTATATAATTATCCAATCTATAAAATGACAGGTTGGGTTTTGAAGTTCTAAAATTCTATGACTCTGCAATATGAATCTGCTGTAGGAGATATTCAGTAAGTGCTCAAAGCTGACCTTTAGATGTCTTGAAAGAAAGTTATTACAATTCTATTTTCCCTGATTTTATTTAAAATAATACTGTTCGGGGCTGGGATTGTAGCTCAGCGGTAGAGCGCTTGCCTTGCATGCGTGAGGCCCTGGGTTCAATCCTCAGCACCATGTACAAAGCAATAAAATAAAGACATTGTGTCCATCTACAACTTAAAAAAAAAATAAAATAAAATAATACTGTTCACTTACCAACCAAACTGTTAGTAGACTGGCAAATTATTTTAAAGCAATTGATCTCCTATTGCAGGTTTTGAATGTTAAAATCCCTTCTTATCATGATCAATAGGTTTTTCCAAATAATATGTTATAAAACATGATTTCCCATTAATTTCAGTAATCTTCCATTATATGAAAACATAAATTAGTATGAATAAAGAAAATGATAAATGAGTAAAATCAAGAAAAACTGGGAATATGTACAATCATCTACACTGGTGGCTTTGCCTGTGTCCTGTGAATTTCACCTAAGCTCCTATTTACAGACAATAATTACAGTAATGTCTTAGTGGAGAGATTATGGAGATAAAGGCTTATCTCTCATAATAAGGTACCTGAGGTGTTTGCCACAACCCATTGCCTCTAATCCATTATACATCTTATTTATAATTCATCTTGATTCTAAAGGTAATTACTAGGCATAAAAATCTAATCATCAAAGCAAGAGCTAAGGACAGTTTTGAAACAGTACATCCCATTCCAGTAACATATGCTTTGGGTCATGAATACACAAAGCAATTCCTTCACAGTATTTTCACCAAATGTGTGGTATTCTGGAGATATCAACATTTCAGGCTCTTCATTTCATATTTTTTACCCAAAATGTGACTGCACATAGACAAAAAAAAGTATTGGTTGTCAAAGTAATTCCAGTTTTAAAGACACGTACACTTGCCTGTCGCCTATAGTGTTATAACCTGCATCCCCATTCATTTACAATGTTAGTGCTAGAAGTGCCCAATTGTTAAAATTTATGATTACCTTTTGAAGTCCAATATAGGGCATTATTTCATTACTAGATTTGTTTTTGTTGGAATCTTGGAGTGTACCTGTTCTTCAGGTTAGGTTAGGTTTAGGGTGTTGCCTAAACTGAACTAAAGTCAGTTTAGAATGAATGTATGCAGATACCATTCATATTCATGATTTTTTCTTAAAAATGGAAGATATTCTGCATTGAATATATGTTCTTTACAATTATATCATGGGAATCAAAAATTCACCAATGATTTCTGGGTCATGTTTTAATAGTTTCAGCCTCTTCCCCCCGACTTCCTTTATTTTAGTAGGGATTCCAGCTCACATCAAATGGCCAATGCTCATTGGGTCACCACTGATGATTGGTCACTTGTGGCAAACTAATTTTTTAAATCCTCAATTTATAACTATTATCAAATCATAAAATCCAAAAGGCAAAATGTGGAAGTAGACCTGTCCCCTTATACCTACTCACTTCTCAGGGTCCCATTTAACACTTCAGTTGCACATAGGAGACCCAAAAACTCAGTTTTAAACTGTGTTTACTCATGTGCTGTTTAACAACAGGGACATGTTCTAAGAGCTGTGTCAGCCAATTTCATTATTGTATGAACATCATAAAGTATACTCACATAAACTAAGCCACCTACAATGTCAACAAGCAATATAATTTTATGGGAACACCACTGTATATTTAGTCTATGGTTGACTGAAATGTCAAGTGGCTATGAGTACAAATATTGAGAACATGGTAAGGATAATGGCATACATTGTAATTTTCTTTCCCAGTGCAGCTTAGAATAATTGCAATTGTCTTTATTTTTACTTCATCCTCAGCATCTACATCTAAAATTTATCCAGTCTGGGGTATCTATGTTGATTGATTTTAAGTCAAGTTTTATGCCATTTAATCCTTACAACAATGCTGTACAAAAACAAAACTCATTTATTGAATGCTTACTATATCCTGAACAAGTCAAATCACCTTTCCTAATATACATACACCATCATCGAGCACGATTTACAATGTCCATGTAATGGGTGAAGAAATTGAAGCTCAGGCAAATTAAGGAACTTGTCCATGATGATCCCACAGCTGAGCAGAAGCAAAACTGCAATTTGAACCCCAAAAGGTCTATTTTTTAAATGTAGATAAACTTATACACAGCTATTATGTTGTACAAGATCCTTATGTTCCAGGTGAGGAAACTGAGGTCTGCAGTATATGAAACCTGCAGTATATGAAATCACATGTAGCAAGTGGTAGAGAAAGAACTGAAGTTAACTTTGACTGATTGCAAAACCCATGCAAAGATATGACAGAGTATTTTTATTCGCTTGAGCACAAATATCTATTTTTATTGTTGAACTATAAGGAAAGAATGTGTTACTGAACTTGTGTTCATTTCTCACTGCTTGAAAAAGCTAAAGCTTTCCAAAATTTTATGTAGGATTTTCTCCGTTACAAAGAAAGGGTGCTGTGCAGCTCTGAGCCTGGGACTTGCTGGCCTCCACTTTCCTGTTCCATTCTCTTCTCTCTAGTTTTCCACATTTTTGTACAAATTGGATTCTAATATTTTTAAGAGACAGTATATTATAAAAGTAAAAGTGGAAGGAAAGCAGAATAAAATTGAGCTGTGCATAATTTCATACTCTCCTATGAGTTATAAAACCAACCCTGGGATCTCTAGGGGTGAAGCCAAGTATCAATATGTTTTAAAGCTCCCCTGATAACTATGAGAACCACAGGGAAAGGTCTAGAAGGTTCTATACAGAACTCAACTTGTAGCGCAGGCTGCTAACACCCATTATATGTGCTTTTTTACTGTACCATGCTAGTTCCAAGAAAGGGCCACAGCAAATGTGTTGTGCATTTCAGTCAATAATGCCTGAGTGCTCAGCTGCATGTGTCAGTCTGTAATGCTGAGCTTCATGTGATTCCTCAGTGAAGAATATTGCTTCTTAACTTTGTTCTGTTAAGACTTGTTTTAAGCTTTTGTTTGGGAATATGAGGTGAAGCTAGGGGTCTCCTCTTACTTTGTGTCATTTTTACAGAGAGAGAGAGACAGAGAGAGACAGAGAGAGAGACCAAGCACATATACCAATAAAATAACAATATTATAAAATAACAATAATATCTTATGAAGATATTCAGGGATGAAATCCATGTAAATAAAATTCATCTCTATTCAATAGTTGGCACACTAACAAATTGGAACAGCCTACAATGTGAGCCACTTTTAAATACACCTCAGATTGTTTCTTCAATTATTTTTAAATTAATTCCTCAATTAATTTCCAGATCTTATTCTATAGCAATGGTGAAAATTGCCATAAAATTACATTTTGATAAAATTATAGAAATAACTGCTATAAAATAAATAATAGGAATAAGCTTTATCAATATATATCATTATGCCCACCGTGACACAAACAAAATGCAAAATCTTTTGAACGCTCTTTTCAATTTTCTCTATCAATTTTGCTGAAAGGTGAGGCATTGTTAAATCTCATTAAAATTTATTATTGGCTAATAAAAGCAGAGAGACTCTTAATTAAGTGCTTAATTGAGGTATACATTATCCAAATCAAAATAAACAGGAGTAAGGTACTGAGTATTGATCGTTTTTCTCTTTCTGAGCATCTCATGTATATTCCAGTCTGGACTACTTAATGCTGGAACCAAAATGTGAGGCACAAGGAAGTTCTTAATCCAGTATTTTTTTTCCTTCTTATTCAGCAATCATTTTTAATTCAATGGGAGCAAAATTTTTAAGTGAAAAATAAATCTTACTTAGCCAAGGTGGTAAAAGAGCCCTTTTATAATCAGTGGAATCTGAAAAACTGATCCCTACCTCTTAACCAGAAATGAAGCTATGTCTGATGAATGTGAGAGCTTGGAACTCACACTGTCCCATCTAGAGATGGAACCTTTCTTACAGAAAACCAGAGATATTTTTGATATTTATATGATAACTGAATGAAGATGAAAGTCTTGATTTTGTCAACTTCACTAGCAATTTTCTGTTGGCTGTCAGATTTTTATTGCAAAATGAAAAATAAAAATAGATCAGGGAAAGATAATTTTTATTGGTAGCCTAATAGTTTCAAGACATATATAGCTTTGATTATTTTATATTTCTTCTTTTTATATTCTTTACATTATATCAATATAAATAATACCTTCTTTATATTTTTAAATTTTTTGTTGAATTTCATTGGACATTTGATGTTCATTAAGCCTAGAAGAAACAGATTTTAGGTTGTCAAGGGTGTTAGAATTCTCTGGTTAGTTCATATGACAATGTTAATTAAAAATAAACCTCTTTGTCAAGTGGGGAAAAAAAGACTACTTAAAACTTTTTCAGGCAAAGAGCTGTAAATTAAAGCTTTTTTTTTTTTTAACTAATATCTGATTACATGGATGCTGCCTATATCTGTGGGCAGAGGAGGAAGCCAGCAGAAATCTATATTAGGTATCGACACTGGCACTTGAGTTTATAAGTGGTGTTACCCTATCCCACATTGGGAAAGAAGTCCATCTTCATAACCAAAACTTGTATTGCTGAATCAGAATTTCTACTTGGCTGTCCTAATTGGCTTCCTTTTCTTTCAGACTTGTTTGCCAGGATTTTATCGACTGCGTTCTGAACTAGGTGGCCGCACCTCTGGTCCCACCCTGGGCACCTGTATTCCATGTCAGTGCAATGGACATAGCAGCCTGTGTGACCCTGAGACATCCATATGCCAGGTAGGCACCTGGTTCTTTCTTGTACAAAGTCTGTATGAGATACTGTATGCAGAGGCCAGCTGGTCTGCAGAAAGCATGATTGTGTGTGTGTGTACATGTGTGTGAAATAAAACATGTAGGGAAAAACGACATTCACCATATTCTACATTTTCAAAAAGTAATGAAAAATAATAACTGGAAAAACCATTTGTGTCAAGAAATAGAAGAATGGCAGATCCTTACAAGTCATTTCTACCCTGGGACAAATAGAACTCTGATGTGTTTCACCCTTTGTGTTTCAATTACCATGAGAAATTCACATTTCCTATGTCACCACTCGTCCCTTAAATAAATTGCCACACGACTCTGTATGTCTCTGCTGACCCCATCTCCCACCTCTTCTCATCTTCTAGAACACTTCCACTGAGTCTTGCCGAACTTGTGGTTAGACATCAGCAAAATCCCCTACATACTTCCCCTCTCCCCTTCAAGTTCTTTTCATCTTGCTCTTGTTGAAACCTGGCTGTCCCCTTGCTGGCTGCTGTCTCCTTGCTGGCTGCTATACCCCAGCCCTCTTGAGTAGAAGCCATTGTTTCCTCTCGCTCTCTTCATTCCCCTGAATCTGAAGGTAAGGCAGGGGTCTGTGCTCCTCACTGCTGGTCTCATATCCTGCTCCTTTTCTCTTCCACATGACCACCCTGTTCTGAATCTCATGCCCCCATCCTGCCAACTAAATTTTCTTATTAAAGTCGCCTTTAAACCTGACTACTCCGCTGTACTCTGAAGTTTCCTATGTATCATTTTCATAATCTTGAGCACTATCCTATCTTAATTCTTGGTGATTTTTTTCTTCTATATCCTGAACTGTTGGTTCCATATACCTCTGAAGTGTCCATTTTGAGGATCCTAGTCTTTCTCAGCCATCAGTTTTCTCTCTAGTTCACTTCTTATTTTTTTTTTTTTTTTTAAATATTTATTTATTTATTTTTTAGTTTTAGGTGGACAGAATATCTTTGTTTTTATGTGGTGCTGAGGATCGAACCCAGTGCCTCACGCGTGCTAGGCGAGCACGCTACCACTGCGCCACAATCCCAGCCCCTCTAGTTCACTTCTTAATACCTCAACATTGTAAAGCTCTCCATTGATGCTCATACCCTATCTCTTGTGCTCCTACGTTTTTAACCAACGCAACATTAGCATCACTGCTTTACAACATTCATTTCTTGCTGCTTTCTCACTTACTTGTATTCAGTTTACCCCAACACTGGTTGAATCCTCCTCTCTATCCACTGCACCTGCACCTTCTAATCCAAATGCGGCTGTAGAAAAACAGCTGCCATTTGGTCTCAGCTTAAGTTCATGATCACTGTCTTCAAATGGACCCTCCCGTGCTACCCTGCAGTCCGGGCACTTTTCTCTAGTGGACCTTCCTAGAAGACAATTTCATACCTTCTCTTCCCTATTCAAGCCCAAACTTCTTCTCCCACCTCTTTTCAGCTTAATTCTCAGTTATCAGTGCTGCTGCTTCTATTTTTTAATATCTTTGTTTTGTTTATTTGTATGTGGTGCTGAGGATCAAACCCCGTGCCTCACATGTGCAAGGCAAGTGCTCTACCACTGAGCCACAACCCCAGCCCAGTGCTGCTTCTTAGTTGAAGAAATTAGAAACAATCAGAATGGAGCGAACACGTGATCCCACCACCTCATGCACCCACATCTCTGCATCTGTGCTGTGGATTCAGACTCTTTTCCATGCTTTGAATCAATTGTTCTTTCTAGGAAAAAGAAAAAAGGAAAAAACAAGTCTTCCACATACATTCAGTGTCTCACCTCTCTCCCACTCAAGGACATTACTCCTGCTAATCTCCTCTCCCTTTTATATTTTCACCTAAAAACAAAATGCAAAACGAACTCTTTTGGCCTTTCTTTCCTTCTAGCTACCACTTCCGTCTTCCCTTCCATCTGTGAAGAAGTTGTCTCTGTCTATAGTTTCTCTCTTAATTACTAAAATTTGGCTTTTACATCCACCATTGTGGATGACTAACTCTCAGCCAGAGTAGTCTTCATCCACTTCAAATGTTAACACCCTCTACTTGAAAGTCTGTTTGGTTTGCTTCCTTGCCATGATGTTCTGAGGATTGTCAAACTCCAGGAGGCTCCTCTCAGCCCTCTGTGCTTTTTTTCTCCTCGTGGCCCTGGAATCTACATAGCAGGATTCTGGGGACTCAGGCCTTGGGCAATTTGCCTCTATTACACTCTTCCTTAGGGTGATCTCACCAAGGGTGTTCAATATGTACCTAGGAGTCTATAGTGTTTACCCATGATTTCTACAATTTAATACAATATATTTACTATATGAGATCTACTGTTTAACCCTTGTAAAATTTATTGTGGTATGAGAAAGTAATCTTCAAGTATGCATTAATGTAAAGATGCTTTTATTTATAAGTACTTCCTTTTCTCCTTAATACTTCATGGTATCTGAGTATGTACAAACTTATTTCTTTCTTATTAAAATATATTTAAGGATTATCAATTCTGTTCTACTTATCATACATACATATTATGTGTGTGTGTGTGTGTATTATATATATAAAATGTTCTGCTTAACATCTCAGAGTAGATTATACTATATAGGAGGAAATCAAGGCTCTTTTTTTAATTGGGTTATGAGGCCCCCATGGAGGGGTACCTTATCTCAGCCATTGATCTCACTTTGCTGGCCATGAGTCTGTTCCAAGCTCCAGCTAAGGAGGCATCCACCAGGACCTTCATGACCCTTTATCATTCTCCTTTTTTCCACTTTTCTTAAATAAATACTCATATTTTTAACTACATTTTTCTTCACTATTTCAATCCATGCTCTAAAAAATGTTACTAGAATTTTGATTGTAATTGAATTAATCCTATTTTTAAAGAATTGTTATATTTATATTATTTAGTTATTCTCTCTCAACCCAGTAATATGATACTCTATTCAAACATTTTATGTCTTATAGTGAACTTTTAATAATTTCTATATAGATTATGCATTTTATATATTGAAGTTATTTGTATATGTCATACATTTTCATTTCAATATTAAACAGTATATTTTTTGTTTCAATATAATACATTTACTAACTGGTCATTCTTGATAAAATTTTTTTTTACTTTTTTTGATATTCGCACACTTTTATTGTAGTTCTATAATCTTCCAATTGATTATTTCAGTTATTATTATAGTTATGATTATATTATTTTCCAATAATTAAATTTTTGTTACTAGAATCTATATCTGTTATAATTTTATATTTTTCATTGACACATTCTTCTGGAAAATTTTAATAAAAAATAATCAAATCCCTATTTTATTCCTTAATGTTAATGTCCCACATCTTGTACCATAAGGTATGATGCTGGTGATTCACTTAAGAAAAATATTCCTTGTCATATAAATGAAGTATCTTTCTAACATGGAATCTTTAAAATTTTTTCTCACAATCAGAGTAGGATATTGAAATTTAACACAGGCTTACTTGGGGAGGATGGGAAGGAAATGAAGATAAAGAGGTGATCATCTGTAGTTTTTTCACATTAAGCAGATGATTGACTAACTGGAAAACTAATATTAACTATCCTTGAATTCCTGAAATAATTACAATTTGGTTTTGGTGTAATATTCTTTCCCTATATACTTGTCTGTAAGATTCAGTAGATATTATGGGAGAAATTCATTAATTTACACATTCATAAGTAATAATTAAATGCATAATTATCATGTAATTTTTATTGACATTTTTAGCAGAGTTAAGTTTGCTTCATATGAATAAATTAGAAACATTCATAAAGATACAGCTTAATTTTATTTCTGTTAGAATAAAAGTTACTGTCTTATACAGTCCTTTTGGCCACTTGGCTATCATTGCTATGTTTGTTCCTTAGGAATCTTCAATGCAGTTTTCTTTTCTGAGAAATCCCTAGGTGAAGTAAAAAATAAATAAATACTTCCATCAAACATACACAGCTAGTATAAATTGTTCTGCTCTGAATTTTTATATTTTCCTTCCGGGAACTTACAACTTTTGAATTTAGACAACTTTATTTATCTTTGAAACAGGCCCATGAGGCAAATAGGAAATAGCTATTGTAACTTTCATGCTGTGACTGAGGATACTGAAGCATGCTGATTTCTCTTTTGTGTGGAATATGGATTGCAGTTTAGTATCATGTCCATTACATAATGCACTCTCTGCTTTGGCAGAGTGGCAAGCATGGACTCTGCAGTCAAACTGCCTTGACTCAAATCTTAGCTTTACCCCTTAAAGGCTGTGTGAGCCTAAAGTCAATTTCTTTAACTAAGTGGAGGTATGAATTTCCTGATTCATAAAACAAACTAATAGTACTTCTTCATATAGTTTTTGTAAACACTATGAAATAAAATGCTTAGAATATTACTCAGCACATGGTAAGCTCCATAAAAACAATAGTGATGATGATGCTGGGGACCACCCCAAGTTTTCCACCATTTACAGTTTCAGAACCAATCAGTTGATAATCAAAAATATAAAAAAATATTTTACTAGCAGTATGTTGGATTTTTTTCTCACTGTCTTAGTTGTTTGGGCTAATAAAACAGCATGAGCTGGGTAGCTATTTATTTTTCATAGTTCTAGAGGCTAGGAAGTTGAACATTGAGATACCAGAAAACCTGATGTCTTATAAAGGCCCATTTCTTGGTCATGTGTATTGCTGGCTTTCTTTGTACTAAATATGCTGGAAGTAGTTAGCTCACTCTCTGGGGTCTCTTTGTAAGGGCACTAATCTTAACATGAGGGTTCCACCCTAAAGACCTAGTCACCCCTCAAGGTTTCATTTCTTATTACTATCACATTCAGGGTTAGAATTCCAATGCCTATATTTGGAAAGGACACAAAAACATTCAGATAATATCAAGCTTCAATCTTCCATGTGATGATATTTGGAGCTGGAGCACTCACTTATCTTTATGTTTTTCCTTTAAATCCTTCTTCAAAAACGGAGTGGAAAAGAAATATAACTATTGAGAATTATATAGGTTAAGTATTTCCCTGTGTAACTATGTTTTTCATAATGCCTACTGACACTTTCAAGAAGTATGATGGCTCACCCTAGGCTTTAAAACATCCTATACCTTCTACATTATTGAATATTATTACTACTTCAGTGTCTGCTGCCTCAGAAATATTTTTAAAAATGGAAGAGTAAAACCTATATGTTGTTGAACTCCAAACAAGGGGAAGGGAAGAGGAAGAGGTGAGTGAGTTAACACTACTCAGTACACACACACGCATGCACACACAAAGTCACATGGATGATAGATGGTTGGATGAATATTCTCATTTAGCCATCACTACACCTTGTGGTCATGATTACTTCTGTTTCTTGCATGGGAATATCAAAGGTTCAGCCAGCTCATATAACATTTTTAAAGGTGTAATTCCTTATGACAATATCATTTTCACTCTACATAATTCTTATTTTAAAAAGAAAAGAATAAAATCTCCATCATTGATCTGCTCCATTGCCTGAAACACCATCAATATCTGTGGTTGAAATATTAGCCCTTTCTTCAATAAATATATTTTTAACTGGAATCTACTGTGTTTAAGGTGCATTGCAAACCTTTTGTAATCTGTGTAACAACTTTGCCAAAATAGATATTATTAGTATCTTGTTTCAGCTCTGAAAATTAAGGCTAAGGAAATATAAGCAACCTATAAACCTTGGCCAAAAAGTATTGGAATCAGGTTTTAAATCCACTACTAAATGTCATCTCCAAACTGAAAAGGAGAAAATGAGTTTGATTTCAACTGCCCAGGTGAATTATATCTTAGACTATGCAAAAGTGATCAAGGGCCATATATGAAAAAATTTGAGAAATCATGAATATATGAAATTTATCACAAGATGATAAATCAATAAAATATCTTATCAGTTATATAAAGGAAAGGAAAATGGAGGAAACAGATTCACTTTGATCTCCAATGAAACAAATAAATAAGTGCTTTATTTAACTAGAATCTAGCAATTATATAAAAAAGGCAGACTAAACAGGAATCAGAATAAATTCATTAAAAATAGTACACTTCAAAGTAATTGCTAGGGTTACAATATATATAAAATATCTGAGACCCTAGTCTCCCGAACCTCAGTACAATATCAAATTTCTCTGACAACATGATACATCATTTCTCAAATTTAGTGAAGCATTAATAGCTAGCTATCATGTGTCCAACCCATGTGTGTACCAGGAATAGGTATGATCACTATCATAGATTTTCTCATTTATTCTTACAATATGAACAGGATAATTTCTTACTTTATAGTTGATTAATTGATAAGAGAAGTTAAATAATTTGCTAAGTCAAAAATAGTTGGGGCTGTATCTATGATTCAAACACTAATTTAGGCCTTTGATAGAATGTCTCATGGTATCCTCATAAACAAGGCTGAAAGTATGGACCAGATGTCAACCAGCTAATGGGATGATGGGCATTAATTGCTAAAAATGTGACCCAAAGTAAGCTCTAGAGATGTCTCCAACAATAAGGCATGGGATTGTATTTAACTCTGTTGTGTTCAAAATATTTATCAATGAATTGGATAAGATCTGTGAAATATTCAAATGACATAAAACTGGAAGAGTTACCTAATGCATTGGATGGTAGAAGAAGATCCTGATAGGTGGAATTATGGCCCATAATTAACAATATAAAATTAGTAGAAAACATTTTGAATTTAGCTCATTTGTCCATTCATTCTTATGGCCTGTGTTAATAATTATTTCTAAAATGCCCACCTTATGGTAGGTGCTGGGATATAAGATATGGACTGCATAAGCCTTGCCTTCCAGGAGTGTATTTTCTAGTGTTTTAAAAACCAACCAAGGAAGCAGCATATAATATCAATGTATGTGATATAGGAATTCTTATTAGATTGCGATTCATATGAACCATTACTATTTGTACAAGGTCCAAATCAAGGAAAGAAGCACACTCAATATGTTTGCAAATCACAGCTACTAAATTTTAAAAGAAACTCTTGAGTAGCTAGGATTGTTAAATGTTTAACTTAAAAAAAAAAGATTTAAGAAGTAATAGTATTCTTAGATATTTGAGAACCTTTCCTGGGAAATGGGAATTAGAAATAATCTACATAGCTAAAGAAGACAGAATTTGGATCACTCACTGAAAATTAGAGTGAAACAAATTTTCAGACAGCATGAGGTAAAACTTTATAGCTTATAGTCTTGCAAGATAAAAGGGACTGCCTTATAAGAATTCATGCATTTAATAATATCTTAAGGAAAGTATAGAAGGTATTCCTATAATAAGAAAGAGATTAGATTAAGTAACTTCTTACCTTAGGTCTAATATACCATATTAATGTTACATACATTTGAAGTAGTGGAAGAAATAGATACCACCAGTTTTCCATGATGTAAAAAACTTATGAATCTCATATATCCTAAATGATCATGGAAAAGATTCTAACACACATGACTCTTGAGAATATAATTAAATTTCTGATTAGATTTCCACAGTATAGGAATGTTTTCTAAAAAGCTAATTTCTATATAAAATATTACAAACTCTATTTCAAAGCATATAGGAAAGTAATAAGAAAGGACTATGTCAAAAAGTTTCAAAAATAGCATGGTGATTAATGTGCTGTGTTGGTGGATCTAGCTGGGGCATGTGATTTACTTAACCAGGTATAGTATGTCAGCAACCCTGTGCAAGATTGACTACCCAGAGGTTAAATACTGGCTTGCTCTGTAAAGAAATTGTATAAAGTTGCAGGTATAAGTTAAACAATGACATATTTTGAATCTCTACATTTTTAGTAAAGATAATTATATTTTAAATATTTTGATTCAGTTATTAATGTTATATTTAGGTTACATGAAATAATTCATTGTGCAATGATTTCATTACAAATGTAAAACACTGAAAATTATTGTTCGAGATTCCATGTAGCTTTGGCACATGTTAATTCTCATAACTATAAAATATGTTCTTAAATCTCTCCCTAGTTAACACATTCATCATTTATCACCTTGCTAAATGATTTGAGACTGAGATTCATATAATTATTTTATCTAGGGGCCATTATCTCTCACAATGCTACTGTTAAACGTGAAATGGCTATTTTATTGCTAAAATATGGTGGTTCCTTTGGATGGTTGAAAAGGAGGATTATGGAGTAAAATTCATACTGAATCATAACAGATAATTTCATCCTTCTAACCATTGTTCCTGTAGATATTAAACTTAAAACTTGTTTTTTCAGGCACACACCTGTAATCCTGTGGCTTGGGAGGCTGAGGCAGGAGGATCCTGAGTTCAAAACTAGGCTCAGCAAAAGTGAGGCACTAAGTAAATGAGAGCCTGTCTCTAATTAAAATACAAAATAGGGCTGGGGATGTGGCTCAGTGGTAGAGTGCCCCTGAGTTCAATCTCTAGTACCAAACAAAACAAAACAAAACAAAAAAAACTTGTTTGTTTTTTTTTTTTCCATCAGTCTGACCAGTTTCCTCTATACTAACTAGAACACATATGGATTAATTCAGTAACTCAAAATAAACATTGAATGCCTATGCTGTTTCATTCACTGTGTTAAACTAGAAGGAGCAGTTAAGCCAGATTTATGACATCAAAAAATGTTTATCAAAGAAAATGATGTTTATAGTGAGAGCAAAAATGAATAAATGCTAGTCTGGTGAGCAGAGAAGAAAACACTCCACAGTAAGGGATTTGCAAATGAAAAGTCCCAGAGGTGAGAGAGACAGAGAGCAATGCATAATTTGAGAATTTCAGATGGTCTCATACAGACAGTATAGTATGTAAAGGGAATAATGGCTAGAGGTGAGACTGAAGGACAAAGAGGACCGGGTTCTGTAGGTCTTCCTTGCCATGCATAGGTGTTTGCAATTCATCCTGACAACAATGAGGACCTAGCGTAGATTTTGAAACATGAGATGGGCATGGTTTGAAATGTTGTGTGGAAGAATCACTGATTGCAGTGTGGGGAAATCGCTGGATGAGAACATTTAGAAATAGGATCTCTAGCAAAGAGTTTATTCTAATAATCCAGGTAAAAGATCAGAGTGGCCAGATAAAAACAGTAGCAAAAAGAAGACCAAGAAACGGAAAAATAAAATTATTAAACGGTAAACTAATAGGTCTCTGGGAAAAGAGAAGACTCTAATTTGTGGACCTGGGCAACTGAATAACATGACAGTGACCCCAACTGAAATAGGAATCACAAATTCATAGCAGGTTGAAAGAGAGATAAACTTAATTATTGATGTTTCAAATTCCAGGTGCTTTTGTGTTGTGGAATGAAATTTATCCAAGAAGCAATTAAAAATATAACCCCAGCACTCATTGGAGATATCCATGATGGATATATAAAATAGAGTTTTGGGTGCATAGATAACCATGAGTCATGGTAATAGATGAAATCACCAAGGGTGAATATATAAGAATAAAACACATGAGAGCCAAACTTAAGAGTCAAAGAAATTGGTCTTTCACAATAGAAATGGAAGAGTCCATGAAGGAGAATAAGAAAGAGTAACCATAGGAGAAAGAAAAAACAACAACACTGTACTATTTAAAGAGATCATAGAAGAGAAACTTTCCAAGGCAGAATGGCCAGAAATGTCAGCTGCTATACAATAGTATAACAGCACTAATTATTGTCAGTAAATTTCAGTTTAGCAACAGAGATCTTTAGGTGAGCCTGAAATTGTTTCAGTAGTGAAATGAGAAGGCTATTTAATGGGTACATGGGAGCAAGATGAAGAAATAGAAATGAGTAGTATAAACAGTGTGCTTTAAAAGCTTATCCAAGAAAGAACAAAAGTTATCAAGGGATTTGGGACCCCACAGATTTTCCTTTTTTAAGATAGGAAACTCGTGACCAATTTAAATATTAATGGGAATAAGCCAACTAAGGAGAAAATGAAGATGCTGGAGAAAATGGGGAGGCAGGGCAAGGACACCAGTTTAGGAGGAAAGTAGCTTTAAGCAAAGAACAAAACACCACTTCCCTGTAGACAAAATCAATGTCAAAGGAACAGAAAACATGCAGGCAAAATATTGAATAGTTTGAAAGGACACTGAGGGAGCACCAAATTGAGGACTTTCTTTTCTCTGAAAATAGGAGGCTATCGTCTCCTAAGGGTAAAGTGGAAACAGAACTGAGATTTCTTCCTGTCATATTGCACAACTGGGTCCATTTTACTTAAGCTGTAAAATGTATCTTCAAGTGACACAATATATTTTCAGGTATCACACCAGAAATTTAAAAGGCCAGTAGTGGTCTAAAATTAATGGTGGCAATGTCATGATTTCACTGTAAAGAATAATAGAACCTCTCAAAATGAGTATTAAAAGCTCCAAAAACAAAACAAAACAAAACAAAATTAGAAGTCCATAGTAGTGTTTTTGGTGGAAGTGACTTCAGTTATTGTTTGTCATGAAAGACTACACATCATGTACCAAACATTGTTTGTCATTAGAAGACAGATGAAAAATAAATACATTCTTCATGATTGATTGAAACAAAGAACCCAGCAGACGGATGTCATCCAAGTTCAATATACAACCTGCAGACAGCTCCGTGGCTCCAGCTGAGTTGATCAGGAGACCATATACATCTATTTGGTTGCTGACTTTGTTGCTTCTCAACTTTTCTTCTTATAATGTTTATAAGAAGTAAATCACTTCCAACCACTCCAAATCCTCTTATAAGATCAAGCTGTAATCCAACTCCAAATTTCCTTTATTTCTTATTTTCACTCAACTTCCAAATCCAAGTATCTTTTTTTTCACTAAACAACATTCTCTACCCCTTTTTTATGTTTATTATTTACCATCATTTTTAAACTCTTTTCCTAAAGTGGGAAGGATGTTCTTTTCTCTTTTTTCCCTCACTTGATTCTCTCAATGCCTATTTCAGTACCTTGAAGATAGTTTTTCCTAAGTACTTATTGCATGAATGATTGTTCTGTGTTCAAAGTAATTCTCTTTTAGGAAAACTGTAATTTCAAAGCTATTTACACACTACTCTGGAACTTTTCTCTTTTCCTTACAGAGGTTTCTTAAAGCATATCACCCCAATATCCCTTATTATGCAAGCATACAAAAGAAAATATTGACCTACAGTTCTTGGTTTCAAATTGAATTCTTTCTATTTATAAAGAACCACCATGTTTTTGGAGTGATAGACAAATAACTTTTCTTTTTCTTTTCTTTTTTTTTTTTTAAGTATTAAGGATTTAACCCAGGGGCGCTTTATCTCTGAGCTAAATCCTCACACCTTTTTTTGTTTTTTGTTTTGAAGCAAGGTCTCGCTAAGTTGCTTAGGGCCTGGCTAAGTTTCTGAGGCTGGCCTTGGACTTGCAATCCTTCTGCCTCAGCCTCCTAAGTCACTGGAACTACAAGCATGTGCCATTGTGCTCATTGATAGCATTCTTCTTCTTTTTTTAGGATCTCATTCCTGTGGTTGTACATGATATGGAGTTTTGATGATTGTGTATTCATTTATGAACATAGGAACATTATGTCTAATTCATTCTACTTTCTTTCCTATTTCCATCCTCTCTTTCTTCCCTTTGTTTCCACTTGTCTAATCCAATTCTTCCATACCCATTATTTTGTGTTAACATCCATATATCAGAGAGAACATTTGGCCTTTGTTTTTTGTGGGGTTGGCTTATTTTACTAAACATGGCAGTCTCCACTTCCATCCATTTACCAGCAAATGCCATAATTTCATTATTCTTTATGGCCAAGTAATATTTCATTGACATATATGTATATATCACAATGTCTTTATCTATTCATCTGTTGAAGGGCATTTAGATTGGTTCCAAAGTTTAGCCATTGTGAATTGAGCTGCTATAAACTTTAACATGGCTGTGTCACTGTAGTATACTATGTTAAGTCCTTTGGGTACAAACTGAGGAATGGGATAACTGAGTCAAATGGTATTTCCATTCCAAGTTTTCTGAGGAATCTCCATACTGACTTCCATAGTAGTTGCACCAATTTGCAGTCCCACCAGAAATGTATGAGTGTACCTTTTCCCACACATCCTTGACAACATTTATTGTTGCTTGTATTCTTGATAACTACCATTCTGACTGGAATAAGATGAAATCTTAGAGTAGTTTTGATTTGCATTTCTCTAATTACTAGAGATGTTGAACATTTTTTCATGTATTTGTTGATTGTATTTCTTCTGTGAAGTGTCTGTTCATTTCTTTATCCCATTTATTGATCAAGTTATTCTTTTTTTTTTTTGGTGTTAAGTTTTTTGAGTTCTTTATATATTCTGGAGATTAGTGCTGTATATGAGGTGCATGTAGTAAAGACTTTTCCCAGTGACAGCATTCTTAAATTCAGTTACAAAGCTGATCTCTTTTCTCCTTGTTGTCTCTTGAAACAAAACTTTAGACTTTCTACCTTGTTTTGGCTGCAAAATTCCCCATGATGAGCATGTTCCAAGGTCCCACTATTTTTAGTAAATTGTCCAGTACCTTGAAGAGTTAAAAACTAAAAAATTTAAATGACTGTGATATAATAAATTTTAGAGATTTTTGTAGTTCCATACCCCAATTTAGAGTGAAAGAAAAATGTACACAGAAATTGATGTAGGAAAAAAAGAGATACTTACTGTCAGTTTACCTACAATTTCACAGTATCAGTTTCTTTAAGATATATCAAAAATGAGTTTTCTGTTGATGATAGTCTGTGTTTGTGTGTTTTTGTGTGTGTGTTCATAGACACACATACTCATAGGAATGGAGTTGTACAATAAACTACATTCTAACTCTCATTAAATTAAAAAAAAGTTTTCTCCCTTTTCCTTTATTACAGAATTGTCAACATCACACTACTGGTGATTTCTGTGAACGATGTGCTCTTGGATACTATGGAATTGTCAAGGGATTGCCAAATGACTGTCAGCCATGTGCTTGCCCTCTGATTTCTCCCA
Source organism: Geosciurus inauris (assembly GCA_004024805.1). Classification (NCBI taxonomy): domain Eukaryota; kingdom Metazoa; phylum Chordata; class Mammalia; order Rodentia; family Sciuridae; genus Geosciurus; species Geosciurus inauris. The sequence continues at coordinate 57,805 of PVHX01003857.1, read as the reverse complement.
GCAACAAGTAAGATTGAGAAATACAGCCATATTTCCCAATCAGTTATGCCATCTGTCTAGCACATGGGCTGTCTAAGATTCAACTGTTGTTTCCATGTAGATAAAAATCTCAATTTAAGACAAAGTTTCCTAATCATATAAAATTATGGAAAAAAGTTGGTATATATACTCTGTGGTTCATTTTTCCTTTAAAACACTGTCCCAAGTGTATAATAATTAATTAGTGCAAGTACTCATATCAATATAATTTCTGCTTATAAAATAAATTGCATATATATATACATGTGCATGGTTTTATAAATATACAGGTCTAGTGTTTGCATATAGTTCTGCCATAAATTTAGCTATGAAGGATCGTTTGGCTGCATACTATATCATTTTCGTGGCTGTTTCCATTATTTTTGTGTGTTAAATTTAAGATTGGGAAATAATTATCAAGGAAACAATTGAAAAATAGCACAATGAAAGCAGGGTAACTTATTGTTATGCTCCCCCCAAGAAAGTCCGTATCTTCAGAATTACAGCACCCCTTCTGTTAAGATGGTCTGAACTTGGTACCATGGAAACACAGCAAAGGGGAAAGAAATGCTGGAATATCTTATTCCAATGCTGTCTGAACGTGCTGCTTTGGTTTATATATTGATGAAAACCCTGGGTGTTTTCATTTACCCTTTTGCTAAGACAATCTATACTGTTAAGTGATTTATAGATTTCAACATCTACTTCATAGATTTTCTTTAAGAATTTGGTTTAAAAAAATGTATGGCAGTTTGTTCAGAATTAGAATTGTGGACACTTAGCCTATAGCATAAAGGAGCCACACAGTGATTCAAAGTGGCCATTCCACCCAAAGCTCCTTGCTTTGCTTTTACATCTTCAGTTTCATGCACATTCTGAAGGCATTTTTGTATAAATTGTTTCCCTTTCCTCTGAAAACTTCTCTTCCCTGTTGACCATAATTTCAAGCCATTTTTTAGGGTGCTAAATATAAATTTTTAGATACATTGGCTACTAATGAGGAAAATGTGTATAATCTTATTTTCCTGCAAGCACCAACTGGTAAGTATGTGAAACATAATATCATTCTCATCTCCCTTTTCCTACTCTCCCTCCCATACTCATAATTAAATAAGAGAATGCAGTTTATTCCCTTGTTTATTAAAATGTGAAACATTTGGATTAAAAAATAATCAATAATTAATTTTTCCCTGTTTAGATATACTATAAGAAAAGCTACAGGAGAAGGTAGCTAAAGGAGAAGCTACCATCTCTTGGGGAATCTCCCTATAAAACCTGTCTTAAGAAACAGCAACTTAAATGTGAAGAGAATTCAAAAGCATAAAACACTATACTTATTCTGGGGAGTTTCAAGACATATTAAAAGAAGTAGCCATTGTGTAAGAGATTGTCAACAGCAGATTGAAGTGTTTTTACTGTTGGGAATAGTAGAAAATTATATGGGCAGAAGCCTAGAAAACACAATATGCAAGGCATATTTAAAAGCTAGTAAGTAATAGAGTTTAAAGTATGAAATTTGTATAGAATTTCATAATTAAAGATGAAAATGAATGAGAAAATGGAGACCATATTATAGAAATTCTCAAATACCAGTATAGAAATTGCTTTTAATTTTCTATATCATAAAAACTGCAAGTTTTCATTTTTAATAAAAGGTTAATATGATCAGAGCCACATTTGAGGAAGACTATTATGACAGAATTTAGCATAATGAATTGAAACAGGCAAAAAAGAAAAGCAGTTAGACCAATTAAAGGGCTAGTGCACTAACCTGGACAAGAGATAATTAGAGCAGTAACAAGAGTGGAGGCAAGGGATGAATACGAGAAAATTGTTAAACATAGGTGAATTGATAACTCCATGTGAGGGATGAGGATATAGGAAGGATTTGAAGGCTGAGAATTTTAGCCAGGTTGACCCCCAAATGGTAGAATTATGAATTGGAATAGGGAAATCAGGAGAGAGGTGCTACAGAAGAAAGGTAATACCTGGTTTAAATAGATTTAAATTGATATTAAGGGTCTGTGCGAATGGAAATATGCAAATGGCTGCAGAAAATGGAAATCTGAAAATTGCGGGAGCAGATGAAAGAAGAAATATGTTAATAAGTGAGTTGGTCAAATAAGATCACCCTGGCTAGTGTTATCCCTGGAGAACACATGGAAAGAAGCAAAGATGGGACTTCCTTTGTGGGGATCAACGAGGAAAATGAGGAGGCAGGGCAGGAAGAGGCAGTGAGACAAGAGCCCGGGCAGTTGTCACAGACAGCAAGGGAAAAGGGAATAGCAGTCAACAAACACCCAGAACTGCTTCCTCATGGGAAATAGCATGGTATGGCGGTGGATAGCTAGCAGGAGCCCTGATGAACGTTGACAAGCAAGAGCAGAAACAAGCATTAAGGCACAAGGGCTTGAGTTTGAAGTTTTAAGAAATTTCAAGTCATAATAAAAATAAAAGAATATTACTTTGTTTGTTTGGAACAATCAGTTAAATGGTACATTTTCATTTGTGCCATTTTTGGTGTATATGATTTGTGTAAGTTAAGTATAATCTCTATGCAAAGGACCCTGAAAGAATCATAATACCAAGTGAAAGTGGCTTATTCAGTGCCTTTCAAACTTTAATAATAAGATCACTGTGAGAAATACTTTTTTAATATCATAGCCTAGTAATCAAAGACATGTGTGCAGATATCCGAAAAGAGATATTGTATGTCCAACCACTTATTCCATTTTATTATCACACATTTTTGGAAAAGTATTAGACAAAAGCCACTAAGCTGATTTCATGACCCACTAATACCACCACCTAAAGCCTGGAACATGTCAGTCTAATTCGAATGTCTATATATGGTGAGAAAAGAAGGATTCAAAGGCAAAAGACAGAAATTACCCAGGGCAAAGAAGAGAGGCACTTCTTCCTAATATATAGAAACAGATTGGAGGTGTACATGGAGTGGGCTGAGATTTCTCATTTTAGTGCCTTCAATTTGTATAACTGTGAAACAAAGGGTAGGATGGCATGGACAGGGGTCACTGACTCACTGTTCCAGGCTTGGTGCCCTCTGTTCCCTTTCTCATGATGCCAAGTCTGGAGTTTTCTGCTCTTTTCCAAACATGCTTAACAGTCCTTGTTCTTGCTGTTCCCTGAAACGATCCCTGTGATATACAATCCAGTTTTAAAGTTCAAGTGCCATCTCCCCCACAGAACAGCAGAGCATGCCCTTTGTACTTTCATTTACTACCGATGCATTTTACTTCATATCTTTGCTTCAATCAAAAGTTCTTTCAGAAATTGAAGACTAAGTAGTGAGTACTCCATCCTGACATCGTGAATAAGAAACACATGTGTCCTCTCCTGTATTTGTATATATCCATCTGATATACATTTGTAACTTCCCTGAAGGTAAACATACTATTGTGTTTAGACCTTTATTCCACAGACATTGAACGATGGTCAATGCCAGCATGGTTCTTCATGCTGGGAATTGATAGTTGAGCAGAATAGTCCAAGTTTCCTGCTCTCTCAGAGGTTACATTTTCCATAAGAAAGTAAGACAATAAATAAATAGATATAGAATGCAATGTCAGCTGGTGACAAGTACTACCAAGAAAAATAAAGCAACTTCAGTGAACATAGAGTGGCTGGAGTACAATTTTACCTGGGGTGGTCAGTGACCTGCACAAAAAGACAAGACTTGTGCAAAGGCTCAAATGAAGCAGTGGGAGCAAGCCATTTGAGTATCTGCAGGGAGAGCATCCACCCAGAGGGAAAGCAAATGCCCTGGCCCAGAGACAGCTCCCTCTGTGGCCCATGCATGGCAGACAGCAAAGGTAAGCAGGGCAGGAGTAGAGAGAAGGAGGCAGTAATGAGAATGAGTAGAGAGAAAGAGGAGGTGGCAGTGATGAAGGCAGTAAGCTCCAATGGGTAACTAAAGGTACAGAAGGCTGAAAGGTCTTCCAATGGCAAGAGGTGGCTTAGTCCAAGACCAAGCAGTGATGTTTTTGAGTGTAGCATCAGTGATATTTATGGATAAAATATATGTGGGATGTGAGAGAAATAAGACAAAGTTGACTCTATGGTTTTAGGCATAGCAAATAGAAGCACAGAATGACCATTGACTAAGCTGGAGATGATTATAGAAAAATTAGGTCAATTTTTTAGATCTGTCAGTCCAAAGACAATATTTAAAGGCATTAAGAATGGATAGAATTATTTGGAGGAGAGAGGAGGAGAAATCTGAAAACAGAACTTGGAAGCACATTAGGAGATCAAGGACATGATGTAGATCCAGCAAAGGAAATGAAAAGGAAAAAACAGTGAACTGGGATAAAAACTGTAAGGAGGTGGTTTCTAGGGAGCCAGTTCCTCTCTGTGGAGTCTACAGAGAATGACACAGAAAACTCTGTAAATGTCAAAAATCTGTTGAGGGAAGTTTGGAATCACCACAGGGAAAGTAAAGGGTGGTCACCAAAAGAAAACCACAAGGCTTGCTAGGTGGTCCTGTAGATGAAATGAGAACTGGGAGCAGACAAGCGAGATATGAGCAAAAAGAATCAACTCTAACCTCAGCCAAGTTGTGATTCCTGCTTTCTGCTTCAGAAGCCCTTTCATATGATATGAAGAAAAAGCACAGTCCATCAGAGTACTATAATTCCAAAATGGCATCCACTCTTCAAGGAGATTTATTACACTCCTATGTGATCCTTCATTCATTCCTATATAGCACGTTAGTTATTTACTTTCTGAGTACTGTATTATTTTTGATACTATTATATTACTGTAAATGGGTGTGATTTAATCATGCTGGCTATCTGGAGTTGCACTTAAAATGTCCAAAATCTGTTTCCTACAGCCTATAATATCTATATGAGTTTGTATGTATGTGTGCACACAGATGCATTTGGCATCAAGTTTTAATGAGCTAAAAACTTGACAGACTGTGTCAATTATAAGTTTGTGGTTCTATTTTTTTGTGAAGGCAAAAAATGTTTTGAATAATGAGTTTGTGAGTACTAACTTTATTTGTTCACATAGTTTTACAAAGGTTAGAGTTTATCATTCATTCATATACTACTGATTTAATGCATTAAAAGATAGTTGCAATAGGGTCCTGATAGCACCTGACCAAGAACATGGGCTTTGTCTCTGCCATTTACTGCCTTTTCAGCATCAAGTGATTTTGCAGATTAACCAAATGAAAAATGGTGTTTCCAGCATTGTTGTTTTGCAACAAATAAGTTTTCTTGTCCTAAGTTTCCAGTGCATCATACAGTTTTATCCAATGGGAATGTAGTACTTTGCTATTTGGAAGAAGTTTATAACAACTTAAAACTACATGACAATATAGTTTGGTTTTCAAGTCTCATCAAGTCTTTCCATTGTAGAGTAAGATAATCATAAATCCTGGAGCAAAACAGATGCTGTGGCCTACCAGGGCAAGTTATAGAAGACCTAATTATTAGAAAATACTGTAAAATGACGAGTAAATTGTATTAATTTTCTTATACAAAGAAAGCTTTCTTCTCTTCTGTGATCATACTGATCACATTACTTAGTATTTAACATAAAATGCAATTTGAAATCTGGATGTAAATTAGAAAAAGCACACTTATTCTAAATGAAATGTTTATTCATACTTTATGTGTTGAAGTGCCAGTAGTAATTTGGACTGAATTTTCAGAAAAAAAAATATATATAGCTTTTATTCCCTCTTCTTTCCTTTAACCTAAAAGATACTCAGTAATGCCTATTCTATCAGACAGATGTGCATAAATTCTACTCCAATTTATCTTTTGATTAGTGAGTAATGGAACTATTTTGCTAGGTGCTTAATATTTTCATGGCTATTATATAATTATTAAAATTCCAAAATGTTGACATGTTTAGTGTAATTCATCAAACACCAAGATTTATTTACTAATATTAATAGCATTTGTGACATCTTACCCTTAAATAAGAACTTTACCAATAATTAAACTGTGACCTTTATCACTGCTTTAGAAATATGTACCAACCACCTTGATAACAATTTGTAAAATGAATAAGTGAAAAGATTTTCTCATATTTTTTTTTCTGATTCAGTTTCAGCCCTTCTTGTGTGATGCAAGGCATTGACGATTACCACTGCACAGCTTGTCCACGGGGATATGAAGGCCAGTACTGCGAAAGGTACTAGCAGCCACAAAACATGGAGGTCACATAGCTAAGGGTCACCACAGAGAAGTCCATATTTCAATAATTTTATTATTTTCATGTTCTCTAGTTGTTTAAACTAAATGCTTTCAAAACTACTTTTATATCTTTATTCTTCTTCTGAAGAAAGTTTACTTCCATCTAAAGTAACTACTATAAAACTACTTTCTATAAAACTACTTTTATATCTTTAGTCTTTCTTCTGAAGAAAGTTTACTTCCATTTTCTTAAAGATTCAAATTATTTCACAATTGTCTAATTTAAGGTTTAGTGAATATGTAGATAGATAAATGTATAAGTAGGCACAAATTTATAAGAACAAATACATCAGCTTTCAAGAGCTTATCAGTAGTTACCAGTAATAAAAATCTGGCTACATATTTCTCATTTTAGTTCACTGGAAATTACTCTATAGCAATAACTGCACACACACATCATTGTTCTTGGCAAGTGTATGGGTAACTCGGATTGTAAATGGTATCTTCATTTTTAATTAGTACTACTGCCCAAACAATGAAATACTGTTCATTTCTCTATTCAACAGCCAAACAATGTTATTTAAATGTTTCTTCTTACAGTAAGAATCTATAAAATCTTCTAAAGCAAGTGTGTACCTATTAAATTGAATTCTAAATATAATGCAAATGTTAAACTAAAACATACAATTTTAGACTATCAAGTTAGATTGTAATTAACATCTTCCAATACACATTTTCTATACAATCAACATCCTAGCTGTTCAAACTTACCACCACCATTTTAACATCTCTAACATAACAAAGTAAGAAGATGGACCATTAAAACTCCTAGTGACTGTACCAGCATTGATAGCATATAAGTTTTCTAGAGCACCATGAACTTAGCTTAGTTCCACCAACCTAGTGGGATCCCCTATCTCCTCATCTGTCATAGAAGAATAGCTGATGTTCTGCTTACTTAATACTGCCACAATGACAGTGACATGCATGACATTGTTGGCACCTTGCCTAGGCACCGAGATGGAAGCTTCCTTTCCAGCAGAGACACAAAAAGGCTGGAGAATTTATCCCAACTTCATCTGGTGCCCCAAAGCCAATGACTAGCTAGTGCAGTAGTACAAGAGTCCATTTCCTTTGTCTCAAAGCAGAACAGATTTTGAGATGCTATTTATAATCCAGAACTCTCTATGGAATCACTCTAACACTGGGGCATCACTGCAATCACACCCTAGTTTGGAGTCTTTCTTTTCCATGTCCTGCTTTACCCACTCCTTTGCTGGACTCTTCTAGGAGTTCCTGAAATCAAGATTTTAAAAGATAAGCTAATATTAAATTATATTCATCATCACTCAATTAAGAATATTCTGTTATAGAACCAGAAATGGTTGTATTAATATGACAACAGGAAACTCATTAAATAATTAGACTTAAATTTTGTAAATTTCAATGCAATTTGTATAAGTTCATAACATGAAGTTCCAAATAGAAACCTGTATGTGGTAATTCCAAATACAATATCCTGTACTTATATATGTATACTGATGCATTCACAATTTCCATGCCAACAGAAATTAGCAACAATTAAATAACTTGTGATATAAAATCCAAAAATATTTTTATTTGAAGATGCATACATCATTTGTATGTAGATTATAGATAATAAAGGTATATATTTTCTCTATCCACCAGTTTGCTTTAGTATTAATGCTTAGGCTAATATTCAGTTCATGCCCTTGTAAACCAGGAGGTGACTGGACTGAAAACATCCCTGGACACCAACAGGATTATCTGCAATAATTTATGAGAAATGTATATGGTATAGCTACATTTATAAATTGGAATCACCACTATCTACAAAAGCATGTGTATAGAGAAGACTGGAAAAGTGTACACTATGGTGATAAGTACTGTCTTAAAGTAGAATGATTACAGAAATCCATTTCTAATATCCATTAATGTTTAATCAATAAGAGTTGACAGTTCATACAGCATATAGATGAGCAGGATCATACACTATCAAATGTGAATGGTTTAAATTGTTTTTGCAGTTCTTGAATGTTGTTATAGCTTTGCATTTATCATCTCTAACATATAAATGATCAGTTATATTTCCCTGAAAAATTGCTTCTATTCAGCTAAATTAAACTAAAGGTCTTGGTTAAATTTTTATTGTAACCTTCCAAATAAATTCATTTCACTTCTGAGAGCATCTTAAATCATTTAAATCACCTTAAGACCTGCTCAAACTCAGCTCAGCTCTAAAAGTGCCTAAATTTCTTGAGTGTCTCTGTAATGCAGAAACCCCTCCCAAACTTTATCTTTGTTACTCTTGTCATAAATTCTTTGAAGATTTACTCAGTCTAAACCTGCTTAGAATACAATTATTTTACCTGAAAATGTCAAGAAACAATTTAAATGGACTTATTTAAATAATATTTTTACTAAGCCTTTGTATTCTTATATTGGAAAGAAAATAATCAAAAACATAAATGTCTAAAAGCCTAATGTTACAAATACTTTATGCTTCCCCTTTTCTAACTAGCACAGGATGAATGAACTTTTAGAATCAGTTATGCAAATTTCCATAGTTCCAAGCTGCTAAAGATGATGGTCTAGAATTATCTAATCAGTATTTATATCTTTGGCTCCAACCCCCTACTGTCTCTGAACTTCTCATACATTCATGTTTCACAAAAATTCTGACTTTTGAGTAAGACTTTCTCCAAATAAAAAAATAAAAAGGGCTGGGAATGTTGCTCAGTGGATAAGTGCCCCTGGTTCAATTTTTAAAATTCTGACTGTTGGTTATATTTATGCTGATCGTATATATAATTTATTGTCCCATCAGGGACACTCTAAAGAGGAACAGGAAATGTTTTTAATAATTTAGCCAGGACAACAGGTAATCTGAGATTGTCCTGGGCAAAGCAGAAACATATGACCTTGCTAGCATCTTTTAAAGCTGCAGTATCATAGTGCATGGTGGTATATACTCAGGTGAATGGATGCATGGATTGGGGGAAGAGTTGATAAATGGATGGCATTGGGGTTCACCCAATCTGATTTCCTTTTTAATTTCTCAAGTCAATGTTATATGTTTTATTTGCATAGCATAAACCCACCTTCACAGATACATAATGAATAATTCATCCTGAAAAAGGTGTAGTAAAAAAAGAAACATCAATAGAATTAAATAAAAACCCAAGTCGCTTATTGCCATTCAACTTGCCTCTTTTTACTCATTAGTAAAATTAATTGATTGTATTGTTTGATCATTTTGATCTTTAAGATGCATGAGAATGGAAAAGCCTAGGAGTCCATACATAATTTTATTAATCTCTAATTTTAAAAAGAGACCTTTAAAAAAGTTTATGAACTAGAGCTGCAGCAGGCAAACTATAGTCCATGGGCCAAATACAGCCCTTGCCTGGTTCTGTATGGCATTTAATCCAAGAACTATTGCTACAGGTAAACGTTAACAATCATCTGACAATATGAAAACACTAAATCTGAACTCCATTTAAGTAAAATTTAATGCCTCAGAAACTTCTATTTGTAATTCTCTTCTCTTTAGTAGATTGGTATTACCAAATAGTTTATACTCAAGTATTATCATTGGTATTATTATGTTTTGAATTCCATCAACAACAATAAGAAACTGAAATTTTCTTTTTCACTGCATAAACTTGACTTTGTCTTTGGGTTTAGAAAGCATAAAATGTTCTATGTGGCTCTTTACAGTAAAGATTTGATGACTCCTGATCTACAGACTCTTGATACCAATTTTGCTTCATTTAAAAACAGCACATAGACAGACACACACACACACACACACACAATTTAGAGATGTGACTTGCCATTAACCTTAGCTTTGTTACCCTTTAAATCCAGGTGTGCCCCTGGCTACACTGGCAGTCCAAGCAGCCCTGGAGGATCCTGCCAAGAATGTGAGTGTGACCCCTATGGCTCACTGCCTGTCCCCTGTGACCCAGTCACAGGACTCTGCACATGCCGCCCTGGAGCCACGGGAAGGAAGTGTGACGGCTGCAAGCACTGGCATGCACGCGAGGGCGCCGAGTGTGTTTGTACGTATACTAACCAAGTGTTTAGCCACAGGAGCCTTGGTTCCCATTCTGTCCCATTTCCAATGAGAAAGACGGACTTTGTTGTTTGCAACAGCAAGTGCTCCTCTCCATTCATTCTAACACTATCTATCCACCTCCTGCTCTTGGCTGGCTGGTTTTGACTCCATCCAGCTGAGCCAAGAACAGCTGAGAAAATCCCCAGCATGCTTTGTTCCTTTTATTGAAGACCCGCAACAAAGCTCCTGGAGCAAATTTTATTTATTATTTTGTTTATCTCAGTGTTTACAGTTTTTCCTAAAGTTGACATTGCCTTTGTGACAGATTAAAGATCTGAGTATATTAATTTTTTAAAATATTTTTTTACTTGTAGATGGACACAATATCTTTATTTATTTTTATGTGGTGCTGAGGATTGAACCCACTACCTCATGCATGCGAGGCAAATGCTCTACCACTGAGCTACAATCCCAGCCCCTGAGTATATTATTTTTTTTAGAATCTTCCTCAATTTGTAATCGACTAGGCAGGTACTTTAAACTTTGAATTATAACTGATTTTCCTTTTCCCAGCTTTTACAGAAATCTACAGGAATACTGCTTTGTAACTTTCTCTGGAACTACAAACCCTAGAAACATGAACTCAAGTATTTAAATATTTTTACTCACATATACAATAAATGGAGAGCAGTTTGCTTGCTTGCTCTCACAACCCCCCGCCCTCTTTCCTTTAACTGATTCTGGATTCAGTGATGCCATATCAAAAATACATTGAAATGAGTAGTTAAATATAGTTGTTGCATTTTCTAAAAATTCTAATCTAAAATAGGTTATTTAAAAATTAAGGGGCTGGGGTTGTGGCTTAGTGGTGGAGTGCTTGCCTGGCATGTGTGAGGCACTGGATTCAATCCTCAGCATCACATAAAAATAAATTTAAAAAATAAAGTTAAAAAAAATTTAAGAAGGGAACATTGTACTGTGATATACTTTTCCTTAAGGAAATTTGTTTCAACATCTTTTATTTCAAACTTACCTTTTTAAAATGCATTTGTGCATGCCAGTATTTCTTGTTTTAACATCTTACATGCGTCTTTGTATTAGTAGCATTTTAATTAGAAAAATTTGTGTGTATGCTCTAGTTTTATAAGAGTTACCTCAAAAGCTAAGGCTGGATTTTAAAATATGCCAAAAACTTAAGACTGGTTGTGTTTCGGAAGATAAGCTTTTAAATATTTTCTCTGTATTTCAACTATATTTAATGAAAATGTGTTACATTTCAAAAATAAATGTGACAGTGGACAGGAGGGAAGAGATTAAATGTAGTATAATCACATGCATTAATATTATCATATCATCCAGTTATTGGCATAAAATATTCACTCTATCCAAGTATAATGAGATATCCTAATGAATATATCTAATTAAGGAGTGTACTACTAAATATTCTATATTATTTCAGATTGAATTATTAACATGACTATAATTAACTAGATAATATGTAGGTACTCCTAATGTAAATATCACATTAAAATCTAGGAAAGATAAAATAATGGAATTATTTTTTCTGAACATTTATTTGAAAGGGAATTGGCATTTTGCCCATCAACAATGACTTCAAGTTCTTTTTCTATTAATGATACATACCTTATTTGCATTTTTAGTAAATTAATCCTTAAAAAACTTATTCCTATCACATGTGTGGATTTCTAATCTCCAAATATCCCATTGGCTGTTAACAAAAGTGCTAATCTTCTAGTTACAGAGTTACACAGCCTTACAGTGTTCTCCTGTGTTATTCTCATCCCACAGGGAAATGCATTTGCACCTGCCATACATGGTATTCACTTCAGTTGCTGTGTTCTAGAAATTTTAATATTCTTCTGGAATATTAATTCTTCTTGATTAATTTATGATTTTTCTTCTACAAAAATATTAAATTACAGGATTGATTTTTTACATCAAACCCTTACTGAAGTTTATAATTATGCTGTATAGATGTTCTTTACACTACCTTCCTTAAGCTTTGGTGATGTCTACTGAATTGTAGAATGTTTTGCTTCCACCCTTCATTAGGTAATCTCTCTAAGAGTTGCTACACAGAATATCTTTAGACTTTTCTTCCTTGTCTTTTAGAATTTGTCCAATTTTAGAAATATGTGCCATGGTTGTATTACATTAGTCTTTCCCAGGACTCAGTTTCTACTCCTACATTTGAAATGACTTAACAAAACAAGGTACAAGTAAGGACAAAACTCTGACTTATTCTCAATTCTCTTTGTAAGATATTTTTATCTCCTCAAGCTAAATTGGATCAAGGGACCAAAGCATAGATTCTGCTGGCTTGTTGGATCTGCAGGGCCTGTTTTATCACATGTGATCATCCTGGGATTATATAAGGCCCAGGGGTGTGAGCTTGTGGAGGGAGCCTAATGAGAGCAACAGCAGAGATGTGTAGCAAGAGAGGTGATTGTGGTGCTAGTTCTTAATGTGGTGCTGACTATAGAAAATGAAGTGCATCTCCTGTTACCAAAAAAAAGCACTCATATAAGATGGCAGTATATACTGTAGAAAAGTTAAATTAGTTCTAATCTTTCGTTAATTCTCTAGGAAACACACTTTAAATTGGCCCATACCAAGGTTTTGTATTTTTTTAAATGCACAATAAACGACCTAGGCATGTTCATTGCATTATCTCAGGCAAGCTACCTTATTGGTAGAAAGACTCTGCATACTCACCATAGAGTTAGATTAAATTCTTATATAACAAAACATATAAAATTCTGCTGCACAGACTGGACAACACAGAACAAATACAAAAGTCACAGAAGAACTTCCTTTGACCACCCAGCTTTCCCAGAGAGACTGATCACCACCAAGGCCAGTTGGTAGTGAGCAAACTAGGATTTTACCATATCCAACGTGGAATTTCCTATTTCCTGTTGAGACATAGGCCTTTTTTTATGTGAGGTTTCCATTACTATGATGAATTTACACAAATAGTCTGTGTCCATCTTGGGAAGTATTTAGACCTCAATGTCTCACAATTTGTGACTCAAATCCAGCCACACCAAGGTGATCAGCTCCAAGCAGAGTGGCACCTGGCCTTAACTAAGCAATATCCACCTGCAGGTTCTAGGCATTCTCCAAAGAATTCCCTTTACCACAAACAAGAGCATCATAATCATAATTTTTCAATGGCTCACTTTAAGAGCTTTTTGCAGGTGCCATATTAATCGCTTCATATGCAGTTCTTTTAATTCTTGCAATACCCCTAGACATTATCATCACTATTGTGGGGTAAGAAAATTGAATTTAGGTAGTTTAAGCCATGTTATAGTTTGGATAAGTGTCCCTCAAAGGTCAGTGTGTTGAAGGCTTGGTCCCCAGGTTGGCTCTACTAAAAAGTGGTCAAACATTAAAGAAGTGGAGCATTATGCAAAGTCCTTAGGTGACTGGAGGCCTGCCCTCAAAAGGAGGCTGTGGGACCCTAGCACCTTCTTCTCTTTTGCTCCCTACCAGAGGTGAGCTCTTTTTATCATGGACCACTCTCAGCCTTTGCCATCAGACATGTCTACTAGAGGCCCAAAGCAAAGTGTATGTTAACCTTGCACTGGAAGCACCAAAAATATGAGCCTGGATAAACCTTTTCTCTTTATAATGTTAATTGTCTCAGATATCTCATTATAATGATGGAAAGTTGACCAACACAAATCACTTTCTAAACATTTTGACAGAGCTACTTCTGTTTAAACCTAGGTTATACTACAAATCTTATTTTCTTAACCTCTCTGTTGGCTCTTGATGCAAAATGCAGAAAGCTAACATGGTTTACTCAATATATTCAGCATTAATGAAGTCAGTCTTTTATTTATTTATTTATTCTCATCTTAGAATCCATTTTACCTGAATAAAAAATAAAAATAAAATGGACTACAGATACATAATGAAAAAATTTTAATTTATCCAAGGCCAATAAGGTCATATTTTTCTGTTAACCATGTGACTCTCTCTACTAAGTTATGAAAGACTTATAAAAGATTTATAATAGATCTTATTCATCAGATTTTGTCAAGTAGACTGTCCCCTTTGTAGGAGAAAAGGCACACTAGCCAGGTGCTCAGAGTAACTTCAGACCCTTTTTTCTTTTTGTAGGAATTATTTAGGGGCAGTTCTACAAGGAGCTTCACTTGCATATCTTAATGAGATCTGAATAGGTCATTGATTGGATTTCCCAATGTTGGATTTCTCCTTAGCAAGTTGTAAAAATCCATCCTCCTCTTTCAATCTTCATTCATAATTGACATGTCATTTTACAACTACCTGCCCTTCTGAAAGTTGAGAATGAGCAAGAAATTCATTATTTATTCAGTAGTAAAGTTTTATCTTGTGAAACACAAAACTTGGACTTGTTCATGTCCTATTTTCTTCAGACACATAGTTAACAGAATAACTTATGTGATGCTTAAAATAGATTATGAGTGGCAGAGTAAAACAGATAAATCTCCCAGAAAACCAAAAGATAAAATTAGTAGCTATTGGCAAGATGGTATTCCATAAAAAGTGCCTGCAATAGCATTTAATAAATATCAAATTTATACTATTTTTATCACAGCATATAACATATTTGGAATATATCAGTTTTTATTATTTATAGTTATAGTTTATTTAAAATATAGCATATAAAATAATTCTTTGCTTGCTAATGTAAAAACCATCAAGTAGTGTCCTTGATACTAATCCATAGAGACACTATCAAGATTATTATTTTTAATAGCCAATTACCACCAAGGATCTTATCATAATAATGGAGAGGCTTTATTATCACTAGAGTATTGTTGAGCCAATATAACCAAACATGATTAATACTTACAGCTATTTTTTTCTATGCAGAGAAGTAGAAACAAAATAATAGAACATTGTTACCACTGTAGAAAACAGAATTTCTGTTTTTAAAGGTGAAAAAAACATCAGTTGATCTCCAAAGGCAATTTATCAATCTATGACTTTGTATGTGGTTGCCCTCCATCTCAGCCCCCTAAAGTTCATCCCATCTCTACCCTCACTTTAGTGCCCAAATTCCTATTCAAAGGCCAATGTGTCTGCTAGAGCCTTTTAGAACTCTAAACCATGGCATGCTCTTCCAATGCAGGTGTTGACAGTCTATGAAAACCACTTCCATTTTCCTTTTCTTTTTATGTTTTACTCATCTGTTTCATTAGTAGAGGATGCTTGAATTTCTTGTCACCAACCTTCTTAGCTCAGATCCAGGGTACTAATGTGTGGAACAGTAACTGTCACTCTGATTCTGGATAAGTTTTCTAGCCATCAGGGGAGAGTCTCAGTGGTTTGCACACTGCATGGAACAAACTGTTCTGTCAACAGATTAAGAGGTTGCATGTTGAAATGACCTATAAAGAGGCATGATCACTATTCCCTTTTTTTCTTCAGTTAAGCTTTTAAGAATAAAATGAACTCTTCATTGGTTTTCATTCTGGCTAGGCCCCAAAGCTTTATTGACCTCAAAGAATATTACAATCACATGATTTTAAAGTTAGATATATCATAAAATAATCTAATCTTCCTCCATTCTGTGGCATCCCCCAGATAATTCTCTATGGCAAGGAACTTTGCTGCTATAAGATGGCAGAGAAAGTTTGACTTCTAGCCCATCCCATAAAAGATGTGTGACATCAAATTAGCTAATTGTTCAAAACCTCATTTTAACATCGGTAAAATGGAAATAAAATACTACATATAGGTGTATGAAAGGTCTAAGCATAATAGATATTTTGTAAATCATAACACTTATTACCATTATAATCATTTTGTGGCCATTTTTTTCAAAGGCATGATGTTTTGTGCAGCTCATGTTTTATATAATTATCTCTAATTATGGATTCTTCAAGTCACAGAAAATCACTTTTATGACCAACTTTAAGTTCTGTACATGCATTATTTATAGATTAATAAACACCCTATTGTGACTATTTTTCTCATCTATAAAACAAGGATATTAATAGTGCTTACCTCATAGAACTACTGAGAACATTAGATGAGATAATGATAGCAAAACATGATACATTGCCTGTCATGTAGTGACTATTGTGTAGATAAAAGCTATTATCTCATTATTATTTATAGTACTTTCAAAATTTCAAAATTTTAATTTGGTTTTTGAAAATTTATATCATCCCTGAACCATGTTCAACCTATTTTTCATGCTTTTATATACAGAATTTGATTTAGGTTATGTATTTTATATATGTATATATTATAACTTGGTACACAGATTTATCAGTCTCAGCTAAAACCTACAGATTACCTTTTCCTCTCATCAAAGAGCTAACAGGTAAAAAGCCTTCTTAATGAGTCTGAACCGAATGTTTATACATGTATTTATAAATAATATAGAATAACTGGATCCATTTTAATAAGCCCCAAATCTATGTTAATATAAAATTTTATTCTTGAAGAGGTCAAGGGAAAGAGAGAAATATAAAATCCAGACCCAGGGAACTATCAATGTTATTCTTCTAGAAGGATTAATTTAAACTATGCACATTAACACAAAAAGTTTATCTTTTGTCAAAAATGTATATTTACTCCATTATTCTTACTTGAATAGAACAGATAACTTATATAACTTTATCTGAAATTGGTTAAGGGGTTTAGCCTTTTCTAAAATGCTCAGTGTACTCATTTCAGCCTCAGCTTCTTTGGCATGAAAGCAGTTTGTGAATTTTTTGTGACAGTAAGCCAGTCATTATTATGCATGGGGGACTCTGGTAGAAATGCAATATTTTGTACTAATTGCTAACAGAAAGATCTGTAATATTGGCTGCATGATTTGCCCCTTACATGTGCCCAGCTATAACGATCTGAATTTAGTACTGCATTTGTTAATATTAGACACAAATTTATTCTGACACTTTTATAGGCAAAGCCTCAGAAACATTTAGTCATGTAAAATATAATCATAGTCTTGAAATATTTGCTTTTGCTCTCATGCATTTTAGGCAGGATCTCACTTTATAACCTTATCTGTATTGCTGAATTAGGAAAATTTGTTTGGTGAGGTTATTTGGTGTCCTGATTATGAGACAGGTGTTAATTTACACTGCACTCTTATCAAAGAGCAATTGTTTACAGAATGTGAATATTCCTCATCTCCATACATTCTTCAGATCTTCCTATCATAGTGAGTTAAATTCATGTTTAAATTGCATCCCATATCCAGTGTCTGTTGCCAGACACTTCAGACTTTTGAGGGCAAAGAAAAGTAGCTCGTAGTATAAGTGAAATATTTTGTGTCAGAACAAAATAGCAAACCATTATGCAAAGGGCACAATTCTTGGTGTTTTTACCTTATAACTGAATGAGTTAGACTTGTACAGAAGCTTTGGAAAAATCCCCATGGCAATCATTTTCATAAGTCTTTCTGACCCATTGGGACAGATGTTAGTATATTACTTAGAGCATACTATAAAACTTACCTTTCACTTATGGAAATGTACTTGTACTTTGTTCCCCCAAAAGCAAACACAAAGACCATAAGACACGGGATAATAATAGACCTTTGCACACAGAGACATAAAATGGAATGTATGAGTCCTTGAAAGAGCAATTAAATACATTTTCATTTCAGCAACTGAAGATGAGGAACCAAAACAGATGGGCAGGGGGTAGAATAAATGAGAGAAAAATCAGTATTCATCATGCCTCTTGGCACTCTGGCTCAGCAATGTACTCTGAAGTATATCACAGTAAATCAGATCTAGTTTTCCATCCCAGTCCCTGGTTTATTCTTATATGAAATAAAAACTGAGAAAACTATGGGTACTTTCCCTGGAAATTTCGAGAATCATCCAGTAAGGAGCCTCTAGCCATATAATTATCAACAAGCCAACTCGATTCCTTCTTGGAAATAGATAAGTTACACATTATAAATAAATTAGAGGAAGGACTACCATAGGATTGCTGAAGAACATTCCACCCTAAAAAGCATGGTGAGATATCATATTATCAAATATCTTTCAAGATCTTGAAACTGAAAAGAACAAATCACTTGTTTATATTCTGAAATTGTCTTCCAAAAATATAGCCTCACTAGAAATAAATAGAACTTGTTTGGGCTCCCTGAAAAGGGAAACTTCATTTTCTACATAATTCTTAAAAATATTTAGAACTGTTACAAATGCTTGGTTTTCTTATATATTTTTTTTTAGTTGTAGATGGACACAATATCTTTATTATTTATTTTTAGGTGGTGCTGAGGATAGAACCCATTGCCTCAGGCATGCAAGGCAAGCACCCTACCACTGAGCCACAATCCCAGCCCCAAATGCTTGTTTTTAACTTGTGAATTACAACCTAAAAGTCTCTCATTTGAATCCATGCTCTGAATCATAGATGCAAAACTTAGGGATGCGTATTGGTTATCTATTGCTGCCAACCTGAAATGTAAAATGCCAACTATATACAGTATAGCCTCATGATTCTGTAGATGCGCACGTTGGGTTGGGGACAGTAAGCCAAGGCTTTTTGTTGCTATGCCTGGAGGTGTCTGAATGGCCCTAATCACAAGGTTGCTGGTGGCAAGTTGGGTATGCCCCTCTCTGTCTCCTGTTGTTCTTGCTCTTCCCCAGGGTTGTCCTCTAGGTAATAGGTTTCCAAGAGCATGAAAGCAAAAACACCCTTCTGTCTCATTCTGTGGATCAGAGTATGTTGCAAAGCCAAAGTAGATTTGAGGGAACAGAAGTAAACTTACCTCTTCACAGGAGAAGCCCCAAAGATGTAATCATTTTTAGCCTATTACAGAAATCAGCATCACCTTGATCTAGTCAGTAACCTAGATGTGCTTTTTCTTGCCTGGTGGTGTTTTGGACCTATTTTCTTCTCTGTCCCTTCATGCAAGTATCTCTTTCCTGGGTCATCACTGAATGATGATGCCCCAGCGCAGCCACCACAACAGTCATCCCTGATTTCAGTTGGTCTCTGTCCTCAAATCAAAACACAGTTTTCTTTCTATCATTATTGTTTACATCCTGTTCCTCTCTTCCTTGCAATCTGCGTGGTTCACTATTTCCTATCAAACATGTCACTCTCACATTCAGACATCTCCTCATTGACCAATATCCTTCCCCTGTCTCATTTGAACATTCTGCCTCCAATCTCACCCTCTCGTGAACTTGTGTACATGCTGTCCTCGGTCATTCTTAGTCCAAAATATTTTCTTGCTCTTCATTCACAAAGATATTAATACACAAGTATGTATTGAATGCTTACTGCATTCAAGACACTTTCTAGGCACAGTGAACAAGGTGTTTAAGGTCCCTTCTTAAGTGAGAGAGAAATAATATATACGTATGCAAGCAACAAATTAAGAGCCAGTGCAAACATAAGAACTAAGATAATAAAACAAGGGATTCAGGGGTGACTGGTTAGCAATTGAAGTAAAGGTAACTTCAAAGTCATCAGGACCTTCCCCTATGAGCTAGTAACACTTGGAACATTTGACCTGTGCGCCCAAGAGCCAACTGGATGAAGATGAAGTGTACTAGGTAAAGGACAGCACAAGCAAAATGACCTCATCCATATCCTTACCTGCTTTAACATTGAGCATGCCTATCATTTACCATCTGGCAGGTAGGGGAAGGACCCAGGATCTGTATTTTTATAAATCACCATCTGATTCTAATGTGCAGCCAAAGCTGAGAACCACTGGTCTCCAGCAGAGCTTTTCAGACTTTCATATTACATGGAATCTTTCTCAAATGCAGTCTGTGGTTTACAAGATCTGGGGTAGAGCCCAAGACTATGCATTTCTAATGAGCTCCTAGACAGTGCCAAGACTGCTAGTCTGGGAGCTAGTCACAGCATGATGCACAGACCAGCAGTATGGATGTCCAGGAACTTGTTAGGAAGGCACATGCTTAGTCCAAAAATCAGACACCAGAGAATACAGCCATCTCCTAAATCAGAAACCTGGGGTATGACCACGTCCCCTGGAATTTCAGAAAATCCTTTGAGTGACTCTAAGGCCTGCTGGAAGTGGAGAACCGACTGTGGATCTAGGTGTTTAGGCATAGTCAATTTGACACTTAATTGTGTCAAATACAACACTTAATCCTGTGTTATGTTTCTATAGTCATTTCATGCAGGTAACTCTGTTGAAGCGTGCACTGAACACAGAATATGAAGCCAGAATGTTCTCTTCCTTTTATTTAGTTTCCATGATGCACAAATTCATCCATTCTGGTTAGGAGGATGAGAGAGACACAAGTACTAGGAATGAAACTGACCAAATTATGTGATTATATTGTGTGCATGTATACAAATATGTAGCAATGAATCTCACTAGTATGTATACTTATAGTTGACCTATAAAAAAATTAAAGACACAGCTTCATTTCCAGCCTTCTGCACCTGTCTCCAAAGCTTTTTCACTCAGCTTGTCAAGTATTGGGAGCTGGCAGAGCCCCTGCAGATGACACTCCATGGTTGCAGGTGTCACCTGCAAGGAGCTGATTTATCAAAAGCCCTGCTGGGGCAGTTTTATCCCTGTGAAAAGATATTGTAACTCACCTCTAACTGCTGTCCTATCAAAAAATCACCCTCTATACTACTTCTCTTTGTTTACAAGCTTTCTGTTAATGGTTTTCTCTCCATTAAGCCTCTCAGGGGAGTGCTATTTAGAGAGCTAATTGAATTCTTGCCAGTTTGGGGCATGATCCAGTGCTGCTCCAGATCTTAGTATTTTCCGTGTTGGGTATTTTCCTCTCCTCTAATGTGTATAGTCTTGGTATCTCCGTCTGCAGAATAGAAGTTAGAGATTGTAACTATATACATTAATTTATCTATGTCATCAACATGGTAGTATGTTCTCCTTTGCATGAAGAGACACCTCATTATTCTGCAAACTAAAACTAGAAAGTGTAAAGTGAAATATATATAATTCAAAATCCTCCTCAAACATCAATACATGTTAATTTTAGAAATTGTACTATTTGTGAGATTTATGTGATAAAGAGACAAAAAATCCATTTTTCTCTCTACCAATTCTACCACCAAATTTGAAGAATTCCTCTTCCCAATCACTGAAAAGATTGTAAGTACAATATTAGCACTCATGGCTACTTAGAAGATAAAACTTTCCTGACCCATAGCCATTATTTATCTACAAGACTAGGTAAGTTTAATTAATCATCAAGGTGAGGATTTGTGGGCTGTATCTACCTATGGGTAAAAAAAAAGTGTTGAGATTAGCTACAGAGGAAGAGTTGGAAAACAAATAAGTAAACAAATGAATATCAAGATAAGGTAAAAACAATAATTATAAAAAGAAAATTTCTTTTGACTTTAAAAATAATTCTGTTGAATATATAATCAAATGATAATTTGCAGAATTTTCAATATGTAATATATGAAACATGTGAAGGACAATATGCTATAGTATAGCACTGCACCTTTGTGTACAGAGAACAATTTGAATATACTGCAATATATTTTATTCCCTAGCCACAGAATTCCTCTTGATTGCTCATGTGGAGACATTGGAGTGTTTTACAATTTCATATTATGTGTCTCACCTTTACTACTATTGCAATGTGCCTCTTTTCCCTAAAAGTCTATTTGGTCCTCCTTTCGGTACCTCTATGGAGTTCATCCTCTGTATTTCCGGTTCTGAGTGGCAGGCACATTTGCTCTGTTGTCATTATTCTCATCTTTTCTCAACTGCCATCCATTCAATAGCATAATTATCTGAGATGAGTAGCACCATGTTTCACAGGATTATGCTTGGACCATAAACTATTTCATTGCTGGAATCTTTGAACATCTGGCTGGCATGTGTAGCAGAAGAAAATATTCCTTGTTGTTTCCCTTTCAGTTTGTGGAGATGAATGCACAGGACTGCTTCTCAATGACCTGGCTCGCCTGGAGCAGATGGCCATGAGCATCAACCTCACAGGCCCACTACCTGCTCCATATAAAATTCTCTATGGAATTGAAAATACAACTCAGGAACTAAAGGTAGGTTGGGACAATAACAGCAAGAATCAGGGCCAAGGTGACAGAAGCATCCCAAGTGACATGGACCATAATTGGTAAATACTGTTTCTGCTGCTGCAAATCAAGGGGAGCAGCTCTTAGGGAAGTTCAGATTCTCTAAACCAGTCTTTTTCAGACTGGAAAACTGTAATATTCATAGTTCCATTAAAGTAAAAAGAGTCTCATGTATACCCTCCCCCCCCCCACTGTTTTTCCTAAATCAGT
Organism: Geosciurus inauris; assembly: GCA_004024805.1. Taxonomy (NCBI): domain Eukaryota; kingdom Metazoa; phylum Chordata; class Mammalia; order Rodentia; family Sciuridae; genus Geosciurus; species Geosciurus inauris. The sequence continues at coordinate 35,260 of PVHX01003857.1, read as the reverse complement.
TTTATTATGTGACTTAAATATGTGTGAACATAAAATCAGGTATGTACTCCTTATACTTATGGCTCCATAAAATCAAAACAAATTAATTCTTATAGAAGTCTACAAAACCAATAAAATTCAAATTAAAACCATTAATCTAAAGTAATATGATTTTGGCTAAAAGTAAATTGCTACTTACAACAAGAATATGATTCTGACTACCCTCCACATGGGTTCCTTCACCAGCAGGAGACAAGTGGTAGCTCAGTTGTCTTACCCTTTCATAGTTCAACTAGAGAGCCCCTTGCAAGGGCTCCTGAAAGACTTTGGGCATCATTTGACAAGTGCCTGTGATTCATAGGCTCAAATTTGCCATAGGATCAAACATTTAAGCAGATGTAGTCTCTGATATCAGGAGTTAGTGTTCATCTTGGGTGCTTACTCTGGAGTCCAGAAGGGCTTACATTAATATTTAAGGTTATTGTTAAAATGAAAACCCAAGATTAAATTTTTGTCCTAGAGAACTAGTAGACCTTTGAAAGTACCTCTACAAGTCCCAGTTTGAGAAACACTATTCTAAAACATTGTTAAAATTTTGGTCATTCATGGGATAGGAAGAAATATAAGGAAGATAGGGCTGTTTTAAAAAGAAGAAAAGTAGATAATTACATGCTATCAGTCAGTTACCAAGTATTTATGAGAAATTATAGAATGCCCATGGTTGCACTTGGTTCCCTGAAGTATTTTTTGATTTCTATAATATTATCAACTACCCTCAGAAATCTTAGTTTCTACATAGCTAAAAAATGTCATTAAGCAATAATTCAACAGTTAGCAAAAGTCACACCATGTGCTTTATCAAGGTTGGAAGTACAGTAGAGTACAAATATTGGAGAAATCAGTAAGATTCTGGATAACTGGAAAATGCACCCTTAATGGGTGCATTTCAATTTGTGTTGAAAGTTGAAGGATAGATACCATTTCATTTATTTATTTAGTTAGTTCGTTAGTTTTTTTGGGGGGGAGGAGGTTACTGGGGATTGAACACAGGGGCACTCAGCTACTGAGCCACATCCCTATCCCTATTTTGTATTTTAATTAGAGATAGCATCTCACTGAGTTGCTTAGTGTCTCTTTTTTGCTGAGGCTGGCTTTGAACTCTCAATCCTCCAGCCTCAGCTTCCCAAGCCACTGGGATTATAGGCGTGAGCCCCTGTACCTGGCTTAGATTCCGTTTAAATAGACAGAGAAGTATTGATGAGGATGAGGAAGAAATCCAAAATTGATTCATTCAACCATGACATATACTCATCTGGGGAATATATTTTTAATACTGACCATAAAAAGTCACTAATGATAGCAAGAATACTAAAATTTATTGGAAAACTAAGCAATTAACTGAATTCTTACATGAATAATCATACATAACTCATATAGAAACTCCAAGAAGAAAGGAGTTTTCATGGATTGAATGTTTATGTTCCCCACAGAGTTCATATGATGAAGGCTTGTCTTAGTCTGTTTAGGCTGCTATAACAAAATGGTATGAACTGGCTGGGTAGCTTCTAAACCACATTCATTTCTCATAAATGGTACCCTCTTGTTGTGTCCTGATATGGTAGGAGAGAATAACTAGCTTTCTTACATCTCTTTCATAAGGGCACCAATCCTAATCATAAGGTCTGCACCTTTATGACTTTATCACATCCCAAAAGGACTACATCTTAATACCATCAACTTAGAGGCTAAAATTTTGGAGGGAGACAAATATTCCCTAATAATAATAAACCCCAATTGGTAATGTCATGGTGTTTGCAGAAAGGGTCTTAGGAAGATAAAGAGTTATATTAGGGCATGAAGGTAAACACCTCATGATAGAATTAGTGGCCTCATATGAAGAAATGCAATCACTTTCTCTCTCTCCCGACCCTTCTCCCTCCTCCTCTCCCTTTCCCTCTCCCTGCTATTTGAGAATAGGAGGAGAAACCAGCCATGTACATCTGTAGGCCCTCACCAGGAACCAAATTGTCTGGCATCTTGATTTTAGACTTCCTAACTTCCAGAACTGTGTGTTGCACAAAGCATCAGTCTGTAGTATTTCCTGTTTAGAGCAATCTGGTCTAAGATAGAAATACTGCATTATCTTTGTTTTTTCAAGTAGGAAAACCAAAGCACCAAAGTTTCATAGCTATTGGGTGTAGAGCTGGGATTTAAATAGAGGTAGTATAACTTTAAAACCTATAAGAATAACTATCTTTATAAAACTCAGAGAGATAAAGTCACTTGCCAGGGAGGACCCAGCAAGCCAGTGGTAAGATCTCCCTGACCCACAGCCCTGCTTGTTCTTGCCACTGAGTCATGCCATGTGAGCAGAGGGAGAAGTATGAATGAGGCCTGTCTAGCAGACATTACAAGTCAGGCCTGCTAGTGACAGATAAAGCTGGGGACTTGAGCAGGGCAGGGTGACATGAGGACAATCTTGGAAGCAGGCAGAGGGATCTGAGTTTACTTCATTGTCCTAATATTCAGGGATATAGAGTTTCCATAAAGAGAATGCTGACCACTTATTTTCCACGTGCATGGAGAGAACACAAAGAAAAGAAATTAAATTAGAAAAGCAAACATTTCAGTTGGATGTAAGTATTTTTAAAAAACTAATACTTAAGCAATGGAGGATGAAGTGCTGAAGGGCCCTGTGGAAGAGGTCTCAACTGTCACCAAGATAAAGACTTTGGTTGCCTACCCTCTTACATCTACATCTGAGTGTAATCAAAATGAGTTTGACTTTCTTTAAATTCCAAACTCTCTTGACTCTGTGTATTCTTAGTATAGAATTCATTAAGTAATTGGATACTGAAGATCTCATTTTGATGTTTTAAACCCTTAAGCAAATTATTTAATCTCTTTCCTCAGTTCTTCACTGTGCCAATGCTCCCTAGATCCCAGCCAAAGACAACCAAGGCCAATATGTGATAGAATGAAGCTGGGTTTATTAGCTCACTCCAGCTATGGACACAGAACACTGAGAATAGTAAAGCATCTCAGAAAGAGGGTATTAGGAAGAACGTATAGTATATTGGACTTGTGCTTGGTGGTGTGAGGGCAGGCTCCAGGAAGCAGGAGTTAGTACTCAGTTGGGTGCTATTAGAAAGTAGGGATAATTATATAATTGAGTATAATTGACATATCTAGGAAGAACAGAGGGAAGGAAACTGTGGTCCTTTATATTAACCAGGAAATAGGATTTTTTGATATTAATCTAAGCACAGAGAAATGGTATTGTCTGTGCTTAGATAAGATTATAGCATGGTCTCATTTTTCCTTTTATTCACCACTATCACAGAGTGACCCTATCTAATCCTGTGAAATTGTATATTCAATAGGAGAAGAAAGTGGCCTGTGGATGCCCGGCCAGCTCTTAGCTATACTGAGTCCAGGCCAGTTACTGCCAGGGTCTCTATGCTAATTGCCACTGTCTTCTTTCTTATCTGTAAACTATGTCTCTGCTGATTGGAACCAAGAGCATTGTGGAAGTTCATCTTGATTCTCCTTGCTACTAGCTATGTGAACTTGGGAAGATATTTAACTCTCTTTATGCCACAGTTTACCCATCCACAAAATGGAATAACATTTACAGATAGGGCTCTTGTAAGAATTAAGTGAAATAGCAACTATCAAAAAAAAAAATTAGCACATAGTAATTTCTCAATAAAACAACTAAAATTTTTGCTATTTGCCTGAGTATTTGGCATAATGCTCAGTGTATAGGTGCCCACTTGAAACAGCATTGTTTTTTTTTATTTTAAGGAAAAAAAATAAGTTCTTTGTATATAAAGGAAAACTGTGTTCCATTCAACCCTATGATTACTACAAAACCACTTACTGAAGTGCGTATGGGATGAAATGTTTTTCAGCACCTGCTCTCACCCCAGCGGGCCCCTGAGAGACTTATTCAGTTGGCAGAAGGCAATCTGAATACACTTGTGATAGAAATGAATGAGCTTCTGACCAGGGTAAGTTGGCAAAATTGCAAGTCTTCTTAAAGTAGATGGATATAAGAAATTAATTTCCATAGGATCTAAAATTATATCTGAGTTCAGAGACCTTGATCTTGTTCTTCCCAATTTGATGCACATCAGGATTTACTACTTCTGCTTCAAATCAAATCTTAAGTCAATAGCAGGCCCTCCCCAACCCCCGCCAAAAAAAGATTGTGACACTTGGAAAGCATCAAGGACAAAGACCAAAGATATGAGAAGGACAACGTGTTTTGAGAACTGTATTCAGTAGCCTTTATGCTAAAGTTTTTATCCATTCTAAATTTCAAAAGCACTGTTTTTGATTTGTGGAAAGAAAAACAAATGAAAATACTTGTAGTCTCTTTGATCTCCTCATGGGATTTTTCATTTGTGTAAAAACAGTCTCAATCAGTATTCTCACACCAAAAAAAGGAAATCTTCTTTATTGTGAAAATTCCAAGCATTTAAAACACCTTTTAGAGTCAGAAACCAAAATCCATGTCACATTTATCAGACGTTTTCAGGAATTGGTAGGTTTAGATTTTCAAAACACAAGAGGGTTCAGGTTCTTTTTGTTGTTGTTGTTGAAGAAAACAACATAAAGCCCGCCATCTTGTGGCCAGAAAAATGCATGAACATGAATCCAGCCTGCTCTGTAGGGATTCTGTTGATTATCCAAGTTTAAGCTTTAAATGACAAAGAATACTAGAGCTAGAAGGTTTTAGAGATTATCTACTCCATTTTGTATTTTAAATAAGAGCTGTCACAGGCCATGACAGTGAAATGAATCAACAGTGGCCATCAATTCACTACTCAAGGACCTAACCAGGAACAAGCTCTAGATTCCCATTGGCCCAGTACTTTCTTCACATAAACTGCTGCTGGATTAGGAAAATTTCCACAGGGAAATCAAATGGCTTCTGAGCACATAATGCTCAACAATGGCCCTGATGTTACAAGAAGCATACTAAACACTTTTTCAGAATCTCAAACCAACAATATAGAATGTACATAGTTTCTTGCCAAATGTTTGTAGATACTGAATTAAATTAATGAATATATAAATTTCATATGAATTTTATGCTTAGTAATTTATCTGTTATGTGGCTATTACAAAATAAGAGATTTTAAATGAATCATGGCAGAGAAAACTCAATTCAATTCGATTTGTATGTTCAGTACATATAAAGCCCAAGTATTGTCAAATGAAAAACATTAATGAGGCTCAGTCTATCTTCAAGGACCTTTTAGTCAAGTGTGTGAGTGTGTATGAGTTATTTATGTATGTGTGTATGTGTAAGCATGTACATGTGTGTGTGAGGATAGTATTAGTCACCCACATACAGATATATGTATACATATTTTGATATGTATATATCTGCGTATAGTTGACTAATATTATATGACCCACCCATACCCATAGCCACCCTTACTGTTCACCTCCCCCACCAGAGTGGTGCTTTTGTTAGGATCAATGAATCGATAGTGCTATATTATTATCAACCAACATACAAAGTTTACCTTACTGATTATTCATGGAATTATATACTTCATACAAACACATCTTGATATGTACCAATCATTACAGTATCCTACAGAAGAGTACCACTACCCTAGAAATCTTCTGTGCTCCACTTCTTCATTATCCCTCCTCCCAATCCCACAGCAACTAGTCTTTTCACTGTCTCCATAGTTTGGTCTTTGTCGGAATGTCCTGGAATTGGAATCACATAGGATGTAGCTTTTACAGATTTGCTTCCTTCCCTTAGTAATATGCACCTAACGTTTATATCTTTTCATGGCTTAATAACTTGTTTCTTTTTAGTGCTGAATATTATTAGTAATATATTGTCTGGATATATCAGTTTATCCACTCTACTGAAGGACACTGGTTGCTTCCAAGTTTGGCAATATGAATGGAATAACTGTAAATATCTGTATTCAGATTTTTTTTTGAATATTTTTTAAGTCGTTGATGGATCTTTATTTTATTCATTTATTATTTATATGTGGTGCTGAGGATTGAACCCAGTGCCCCACGTATGCTAGGCAAGTGCTCTACCACTGAGCTACAGCCCCAGCCCCTGTATTCAGATTTTTGTGTGAACATATTTTGGAGTCATTTGGGTAAAAAACAAGCCAGTCCCATTGCTGCATGTTTTGGTAAGAGTATGTTTAGTGTTGTAAGAAATTGAGAAAATGTCTTCCCATTTGGCTGTACCATTTGGTGTTCTGATCAGCAATGGATGAGAGTTCTGTGGCTCTACATCCTCACCAGAATTTAGTGATGTCAGTGGTCTGGATTTGGATTATTCTAAATGGTGTTCATGGTATCTCATTTTTGTTTCACTTGCAATCCTCTAATGTGACATATGATGTTGGGCATCTTTATCCACTTATTTACCATCTCTGTATCTTCTTAGATATTAGAGAAGGAATATTTTTCTCATTTTTAATTGCATTGTTTTCTTACTTTCAAATTTTAAGAGTTTTTTGTGTATTCTGTATAACAGATCTTTATCACATGTATTGTTTGCAAGTATCTTCTCCAATTCTAACTTCCCTTCTCATTCTTATAAGAGTATATTTCACAGAGCAGAACTTTTTAATGTTAATGATGTCCAGCTTGTCAATTGTTTGTTTTATGATTGTACCTTTGGTTTTGTAACTCAAAAACATTGCCAATGTCACAGATGACATTCTTTTCTTATGCCTGAGGTGCAGTCCAACAACTAAGATTGTCAAGATCTCTCTGCAGATGATTCTGATGGCAGCTAGAACTCCTGTGATCCTAATCATGAACCCAATGGCTAAGACTCCCCTTCTATGGACAGTGCTTTTGGTTGGTCTTGCCAATTTTATGACGCTCTTTCCCCTACCCACCCTGCTTTGCTAGACATGTAACTCTATTGTGTACTGACTTTAATTCTTTTCTTATTTGTTCTAATGAGTTATACATGACAGCAGAATGCTCTTCAATTCATTGTACACAAATGGAGCACAATTTTTCACATCTTTGTTGTACACAAAGTAGGGTCACACCATTTGTGCAATCATACATGTGCCTGGGGTAATGATGCCCATCTCATTCCATTATCTTTCCTTTTTTAATCCAGTCTCTTAGTCTATGTCTTTTAATTGATGAGTTTAAGCCATTCACATTCAGGGTTATTATTGAAATATAATTTGTATTCCTGGTCATTTTGGTTTATTTTTAGTTTTTAACTTGACTTGGTTTCTGCTTTGATTGGCCTTACCTTTAGTGTAATTCCTCCCTTTGCAGATTTTCATTGTTGTTATTCATTTCCTCCTCATGGAAGGAATGTTCTGTAGTGCAGGCTTTTTCGCTGTAAATTTATTTAACTTTTACCATAGAAGGTTTTTATTTCATCATCAAATCTGAAACTTAATTTTGCTTGGTACAAGCTTCTTGGTTGGCATGCATTTTCCTTCAGAGCTGGGTATATGTTGTTCTAAGATCTCCTGGCCTTGAGGGTCTGGGTTGAAAAATCTGTTCAGATTCAAATTGGTATCCCCATATATGTAATCTGATGCCTCTCTCTTGCAGCCTTTAAACTTCTATCCTTATTCTGTATACTAGACATTTTCATTATAATGTGCCTTGTGTAGATCTGTTGTAATTTTGTACATTTGGTGTCCTTTAACCCTCTTGTATTTGGTTTTACAATTTGCTCTTCATGCTTGGGAATTTTTCTGATATTATTTCATTAACAAAGTCATGCATTACTTTGGTTTGAAACTCTGTGCCTTCCTCTATCCTGATGAATCTTAGATTTAGTCTTTTGATGCTATCCCATAAATCTTGAATGTTCTGTTCATGGTTTCTTACCACCTTCACTGTGTTGTCAACTTTATTTTTGAGATTGTATATTTTTTCTTCATTGTTTGAGGTTCTGTCTTCTAAGTGATCTAGTTTGTTGGTGATCCTCTCTATTGTGTTTTTTATTTGTTTTATTTTTTCCTTTATTTCAAAGATTTCTATTTGGTTTGTTTTACAAAATTTCTATCACTTTCTTGAAGTAATCTTTTGCTACCTATATTTGCTCTCTTACGTCTTGTTGGAGTGATCAGTTTTTGCCTATATTTGTTCACTTAAGTTAATCTTTAATTCACATATCATTTTAATTACGTACACTTTGAACCCCTCTGACATTTCATCTATTGCACTGTCAATGGATTTTATTAATGTAGTATCTTAGTTTGCTTGGGGTACTTTCCTCCCTTTGTTTTTTCATGTTGTCTATGTGTCTTCCTCTCTTGCAGTGCGGATCTGATATATTGAAGTTTCTACCCTGTAATCTTGAAGTTTCCCTGCAGGTTACCAATACCTCACCTTTAAGGGGGAGATCAATGTTTACAGCACCCAATGCAACAAATATGCAGCCATAAATCAACTACCTCCTATTTAGACATTTACAGTTTTATCACTACAAACAGAAATGATGAGTTCAGTTATCTTGTGCCATGTAGCCAATAGGTTTGCATAAGGTTTTACAGTTTCTAATGATGAACAGAGAGAGGATGCTGGGGTGGGGGTTAGGATGTGATGTTTATGATGTAGAGTGTGAGAATATAGAGGTGTTAGATTATAGGGTGAGCAAAAGGGAAATCAAAAGAAGTTGGCTGTTAGCAGGAAAAAGAAAAAGAGAGGCAATCCCATGCAAGGTTCCCTGTTGCCTCTGCAACAGGATGTGTCTGTTAGCACACTTAGTAGGGATATCTCTGGTGCAACTAGTCCCACACAGACTTTGGTGAAGGTCTTCCAGGTCTTGGTCATTGTCCTTTGATTGAAGCGGCCACAACCCTAGTTGGTGTCGGCAGTAGCATCAAGCATGTAGGTACCTTGATATTGGGCTTCCAGGCCCTAGTTGATGTCCTTAAATGGGAGTTGCCCCAACTAAAGATGGTGAAGGCGACAGTGGAGGTAACCTCACATGGCAGTGGAAGTGCCCCAATCTGGAGGCAGCTGCTTTCAGAGGTGGGACTGAAACAATGGGCTATTTGCTGGCATTGGGTAGCCTGCTCGGTGGTGGCATGCAGTGCTGCAATGGGCAACTGTCCCTGACCATTGTCCACAGTGTAGATTACCATGTGGGAAGGGCTATGTCAGTGGCTGCAGTGTCCCTAGATGGAAGAGGTTTGGGTGGGTCCTCATGTTGGTAGATAGGGAACCACAGTGTGGTGTTCCTCTCCATGCAGGTGGTATTCAAGGTCTGGGCCTCCAGTGCAGACGCAGGTGTTTCAGGTTCAGTCTGGGCCTCCAGCCTCTTTTGGATAAATCCTAAGTAGTAGTATAACTGGATCATATGGTGATTCTATTCAAAGTCTTTTCAGTAACTTCCATACTGATTTCTGTAATATCTCTACTAATGTACAATCCCACCAACAGCATTTATTGTTATTTAGCTCTTAATGATTGCCATTCTAATTGGAGTAAAATGAAATATAATACTTTTGATTTGCATTTCTCTAATGATGAAAGATGTTAAATATTATATATATATATACACACACATATATATATTATAATTGCTGCCTATTTGTACTTCTTTTAAGAAGTACATGTTTAGTTAATTTGTCCATTTATTGATTGAGTTATTTGGTTTTTCTTTTCTTTCTTTTAATTTCTTTTTTTTCATATTTAATTTATTTGTTCTATTTAGGCTTATGTGACAACAGAGTGCAATTTGATTCTTTATGTGTTCTGGATACTAATCCTCTGTCAGTATAGCAGCTGGGAAAGATTTTCTAAAATTCTATAGATTCTCTCTTCATACTGTTGTTTCCTTGCTATACAGAAGATTTTTAGTTTGATGCTTTCTCATTTATTGATGGCTGACATTATCTCCTGAGCTATAGGGAACCTATAGAAGAAATAGCTTCCTATGCCTATATGCTAAAATGTTTCCCCTACACTTTCTTGTAGGAGTTACAAAGTTTCTGGTCTTATTCCTAGGTCACTGATCCCTTCTGAGTTGACTTTAGTGCAGAATGAGACATGTGGGTCTAATTTCAATCTTTTACATATGGATGTTCAGTTTTCACAGTACTATTTGTTAAAACATCTGTCTTTTCTCTAGTGAATATATTTGGTAACCCTGTTAAGAATTAGATGGCTATCTGTGTGTTTGTCTCTGTTTTCTGTTCTGTCCCAGTGGTCTATATGTATATTTTTGTACCAGTACCATGCTGTTTTTGTTATTGTAACTCTGTATCATAATTTTAAGTCAGGTGTGATGATGCCTCCAGCTTTACTCTATTTGGTCAAAATAGTTTAGGCTATTCTGAGTCTTTTTATTCTTCTATATGAAATTTAGAATTGTTTTTCTAAATTTGACTATTTTAACAATCTTAATTCTGCCTATCCATGAACATGAGAGGTCTTTCCATCTTCTGGTGTCTTCTTCAATATCTTTTTCAGTGCTCTGTGATTTTTATTGAATAGTTCTTTCATCTTTTTTATTTAGACTTATTATTTATTATTAGTATTTCATTAATTTAGTATTTCATTTATTTATTTTGAAGCTATGGTGAATAAAATTGTTTTCTCTCTTTTTCAGTAGACTCATTGTTCAATGTATAGAAAAGCTATGGATTTTAGTATGCTGATTTTGTATCCTACTACTTTGCTGAATTTGTTTATCAGCTCCAGAAGTACTGATAGAATTTTTAGGATCTTCTAAGATCACATCATCTGCAAACAGTGATAATTTGACATCTTCCTTTCCTATTTGTATCCCTTTTTTCCTTCTCTTGCCTAATTGGGCTAAAATTTTAAGTTCTATATTGAATGAGAGTGATGAGAGTGAGTATCCTTGTCTTTTTCTTGATTTAGAGGAAATTATTTCAGTTTTTTCCTTCAGAATAATGTTGCTTTGGATTTATCATATATGTCCTTTGTGAGGTTCAGGTAAGTTCTTTCTATCCCTAGTTTCTTCAGGATTCTAATCATGAATAGGTGTTGAATTTTGTCAAAAGCTTTGATAATCACAGATTTTTTCCTTGATTCTATTAATGTGGTGTATTACATTTATTGAACCATCCTTGCATCCCTGGAATGAAACCAAATAAATCATGATATATAACCTTTTAAAGTGTTGTTGAATTCAATTTGAAAATTTTTAAAAATTTATTAGTTTTTAATTATCCAATAGAATCTATGTATATTGTTTAAGAAAGAATGAGTAGAAACACTACAATATAGATCTAGAAAACTATAAACTATTCAACATATAAAACAACTCAATATGTTAAAATTATAAATTATTCTATATAAGGAAATTAAAAACAGTCTACAGAAGATGTAGGAATAAGATTAAAAACATGAAATAGAATTTATAACGTTGTTTTTCTGTATTCAACAAAAGCATTTCCCAAATAAAATGGATGATAAAATGGAAAGAAAATCAGAGAAGGAAAAAAGAGTATAGAAATGAAAATAATGAATAAAATTAAACAATTTTTTAAATATTGCTTTAAAATTAAGAAACTGACTTTTTGTTTCATCTCTGATATGTTAAGTAATCAAAAGTCATCAATCTTATCCTTACAGTAACAAAAATGTCTGAAAATAAATTATATTTCTTGAACCCAACAAGGTACTGCTCGAGCTGTCAACTGGTATATATAATCTTGAAGAATGGCTAGAGACAGAATATGGGCTAATTTGAGATTGAGGAAACCTTGGGGTCATGTAGACTTAGGGAAACCCTTGCAGTTCCACAGTTTTCCTTCCAGATACTCTATCAGTTTCCCAATGAAGATTCCAAAAAGACCTTATGTCTCTGATAGGATTAGGTTGTGAATTAAAAATAAAGCCAATTAAGGACAAAGTTTCAAAGAAAAATAATGGGAATATTGCAGTCAGAGACGGGAGTTAAGGGTGCCAGTGGGGGTGGTACACATTGATGAAACACTTGTGAAAGTTGTAGTTTTCAGACATAGACCCACTTAAAGATTGGATAAGATAAGGAAAAACTCCTTTTTCCCATATCTGACCTGCACAACAGCAAGGATCTGGTATAATAACAATCAATTACAGCTGAAAGAGTTGTAATACACATATTCTTTCTCCCTGAAGTAGTGTTTAAAGAAACTCAAACAGTGAGATTTTTAAAAAGTACAGGATGAAAACTTAAAGCCTCTGGTACCTTTATCTGCAAGCAAGCATTAAACACCAGACAAGTCCTCACCAGATAAAATAAATACTCCTATCAGTGGCCTCTTTACCTTATTTTTTATTATTCAATATAATACGTCTAGCTTTCAACAAAAAATTATAAGACAGGCCAGAAGACACACTAAAATGTAGTCTGAAGATAAAAAGCAGACTCAAACATATCATACATGTTTGAATTACCAAGTTAAAAAAAACTAAAGTAATTATGATTATTATGTTAAATAATGGGAAAAAAGTATACAGCATGCAAAAACTTATAAACTATGTTAGAGAAAATGGAAACTTTAAGAATCAAAACAAAATTCTGGAAATCAAACATGATAAAATAGGAAGAATGTCTTCTGATGCCATCAATTTAATTATGGCCAAAGAAAGAAATCATGATCTTGATAAGTTAATTAAAAATTTCCCAAACAAAAATACAAAGGAAATAAAAGCAACACAAGAACTATGGGACAGTTTCAAAGAATAAAGCATGCATAATTAGAATACAAAAAGAAAGGAAAACAGAGCAGAAATAAATATTTGAAGTAAAACTATTTGAAAATTTTTCAAAAACTAATATGAGACAAAAAGCACAGGTTTTGAGAGAATATCAAGTAGGATAAGTACCAAATATAAATAGGTGAATAAATAAAGTAATACCCAGTCATCTCATATCCAAATTACAGAAAACTAAAAACATAGAAAAAAATTTGAAAGAAAAATAATTGCCTTACTTATATAGCTGTAGAGAAATAAGGATAAGAAATTCATTGGATAGCACAATAACCAATTTTTATCTTGAGCTGATGTTCCTAACACTGTCCTTTTTGCCACTGTAGGCAAAATTGTGTGAATTCCACAATTTGAATCTTTTTAAAAATCAATCTTCCAGTCTATGTCTTTTAATTGATGAGCTTAGACCATTAATATTTAGAGTTATTATTGAAATATGGCTTGTATTCTTGTTCATTTTGGTTTATTTTTGGTTCTTAACTTGACTTTGTTTCTCCTTTGATTGGGTTTTCCTTTAGTGTAGTTCCTCCCTTTGCCAATTTTCATTTCCTCCTCATGAAATATTTTGCCAGGAATGCTCTCTAGTGCAGGCTGTCTCGCTGTAAATTCTTTTAACTTTTGTTTATCATGGAAGGTTTTTATTTCATCATCAAATCTGAAGCTTAATTTTGTTGGATATAAGATTCTTGGTTGGCACCCATTTCCTTTCAGAGCTTTATATATGATACTCCAGGATCTCCTGGTTCTGAGGGTATGGGTTGAGAAATCTGCTGAAATCCGAATTGGTTTCCCCCTGTATGTAATCTGCTCCTTCTCTCTTGCAGCTTTTAAAATTCTACCCTTATTGTGTACATTAGGCATTTCCATTATAATGTGCCTTGGTATGGATCTGTTGTAGTTTTGTACATTTGGTATCCTATAAGCCTCTTGTATTTTATTTTCCAGTTCATTCTTCATGTTTGGGAAATTTTCTGATATTATTTCATTGAAGAGATTGTGCATTCTTTTGGTTTGTACCTCTGTGTCTTTCTCTATCCCAATAATTCTTTTGGTCTTTTCATGTTATCCCATAGTTTCTGGGTGTTCTGTTTATGGTTTCTTACTATCTTCATTGTGTGGTCAACTTTATTTTCAAGATTATATATTTTGTCTTCATTGTCTGAAGTTTTGTCTTCCAAGTACTCTAGTCTGTTGGTGATGCTTTCTATTGAATTTTTTATTTGGTTTCTTGTTTCCTTCATTTCAAGGATTTCTGCTTGGTTTTTTTCAAAGTCTATCTCTTGAAGTAATCTTTTGCTCACTGAATTTGCTCTCTTATTTCTTTGGTGGAGTGATCAATTGTTGCCTGTATTTGCTTTCTTATATTATTCTGTGCTTCGCAGATCATTTTAATTATGTACGTTCTGAACTCCATCTCTGACATTTCATCTACTATGCTGTCAATGGATTCTATTGTTGGAGCATCTTGGTTTGTTTGGGGCATTTTCTTCCCTTGTTTTTTCATGTTGTTCATGTGTCTTCCTCTCTAGCAATGTCAATCTGAGGTATTACAGTTTCTACCCTATAATCTTGTAGTGTCCCTGAAAGTTATCAATACCTCACCTCTGGTGTAACCAGACCTGTAGGGACCTTGGGGATAATTTTCCTGGTCCTGGCTATTGACTCTAGACGGATGCAGGCAGGGACAGCCACCAGTTGGTAGATGGGGGGGCTGCAGTGCGGTTGGTCAGTCACTTCCTCCATGAGTGCACCTCAATTTGCCAATATTTTACCAAGAATTTTTGCATCTATGTTCATTAAGAATATTGGTCTGTATTTTTCTTTTCTTTTCTTTCTCTCTCTCTCTCTCTTTTTTTTTGGTTTGGCATGCCCTTATCTGATTTTGGTATCAGGGTGATACTCATTTCATTGAAACAGCTTAGAAATGTTCCCTCTCTATTTCATGAAATAAGGAGCATTGGCATTCCTTTTTCTTTAAAGACTGATAGAATTCACCTGTGAATCAATCTGTTACTTGGCTTTTCTTTGTAGAAGGCTTTTTATTACTGCTTTCATATCATTTCTTGTTATTGGTCTGTTTAGGTTTTCTCTATCCTCTTGATTCTTTTCTGGTGGATATTGTATATCTGGAAATTTATCAGTTTCTTCTAGATTTTCAAATTAATTGGAATATAAGTTTTCAAAATAACCACTAATGATCCTCTGAATTTCAGTCATGTGTATGGTAATATCATCCCCTTTTTCATTTCTAATTTTATTAATTTGGGTTTTCTCCCTCTCTCAGTAAGTTTGTATAAGGTCTAGCAATCTTGTTTATATTTTTAAAGAGCCATTTCTTTGTTTTATTGATTCTTTGTATTGTTCTTTTATTCTGTATCATTATTTCAGCTCTGATCCTATTATTTCTTTCCTTCTACCAGTTTTTAAGGTGGTTCCTTATTTTTTCTAAGATCTCAGTGTATATGTATCATTAGGTTATTTATTTGGGATCTTTTTGGTATTTTTAATGTTAGTATTCATAAACTTTTCTCTTAGAATTGCTTTTACTGTGTCCCCGAGATTCTAATATGTTGTCTTTCTAGTCTCATTTTATTCAAAGTTGTTTTTTTTTTTTTTTTGATACCAGAGATTGAAGTCAGGGGCACTCGACCACTGAACCACATCCCCAGCCCTATTTTGTATTTTATTTGAAGACAGAGTCTCAGTGAGTTGCTTTGCCATTGCTGAGGCTAGCTTTTGATTCAAAGAATTTTTAAAATTTCTCCCTCATTTCTTCTATGACCATTTAATTACTCAAAAGTGTAAAGGATGGAGTTGGAGTGTAATGGATGGAGTTAAGTGAAGGAAGCCAATTCCTAAAACCCAAAGGCCAAATGTTTTCTCTGATTAGTGGATGGTGATCCATAATGGAGTAGGGGCATGCTTCCTGAATGGAGGAATTTTGAATTGGGCAAATTAGAGAGTGGGTAGTGCATGGGGCAGGAAAGATGGTGGAATGACATCATTACCCTAGATACACATATGATTGCACAAATGGTGTGACTGTACATCATATACAACCAGAGAAATTAAAAGTTGTGCTTCATTTATGTACAATCAAATGCATTCTGCTGTCATGTATAACTAATTAGAATGGTTTTTTTTTAAGTGTGTTGTTCAGCCAGGTACACTGGCACAAGCCTGTAATCCAGCACTTAGGGAGGCTGAAACAGGAGAATCGTGCGTTCAAAGCCAGCCTCAGCAATGGCAAGACACTAAGCAACTCAGTGAGACCCTGTCTGTACACAAAACACAAAATAGGGCTGGGGATGTGGCTCAGTGGTTGAGTGCCCCTGAGTTCAATCTCCAGTACCAAAAAAAAAAAAAAAAAAAGTAAAAAGTGTGTTGTTTAATCTCCATGTATTTATATTTTCTGTAGTTCTTGTTGTTGTTAATTTCTAATTTGATTCTATTATAATCTGATAAGATGCAAAAAAATTATTTCAACTTCTTTTGTATTTTCCAGGACTTATGTTCTGGCTTAAAATGTGATTTTTTTTCCTGCAGAAAGATTCATGAGCAGCTGAGAAGAAAGTGTGTTCAGCTGTTGTTGGGTGAAATATTCTGTTGATACCCGTTAAGTCTGTTTAATCTATAGTATACTTTAACTCTGTAGGAACTTTGCTGATTTGATGTCTGAATGACCTATTTATTAGTGATAGAGAGGTTTTTAAATCTCCCAGTATAATTGTATTGGGTTTTATCTGAGCCTTTATGTTAGCTATAAGCAACCCAGTGATAACCAGCCATCATCCTCTCTCAAACCCCATCATTCATTATCTACACTGACTTCCAGGCCTTCCATTCCCTACCTCACTTTGTTGAGAAATTTGACATTTCCTTTGCCCTCAGGCCAGGTGGGGCTGCAGGCAGATTGGTTTTTGGCAAAGAAAGCATGTGTGGAGTCAGTGCAGTGGGCTCATTTAATAGAATTATTCTTTTAAACACATGTTCCCACCATTCTTATCTATTTGTACCCTTGCAATGTTGAGTAGTGTTTGTTTTATATAATCAGATGCACCAACGTTTGAGGCATAACTATTGACAGTTGTTTTATCTTTGTGTTACATCTTTCTCTTTACTAAAATATAGTGATCTTCTTTTTCTCTTTACTAAAATATAGTGATCTTCTTTTTCTCTTCTTCTCTTAAAATCTACTTTATCTGATATAACAGTAGCTACTCCTGATTGCTTTCAGTTGCCATTGGTATGAAATATCATTTTCCATTCTATCACTTTCAGCTTGTGGATATCTCTGTCTAAAAAGTGTGCTTCATTCAGGTAATAATATAATTGGGCCTTGTTTTTTAATCCAATCTGCCAGTCTATATCTTTTAATTGAAGAATTGAAATCATTTACATTTCAGTGTTATTACAGAGTTATATATTATTCTTCTCATTTTGTTTTGTTTCTAATGTTTTTTTTTTGATCCTAATTCTCATTTGCTCAACTATTCTTCTAATGAGATTGATTTTTCCTTAGCTTCCTTTGATGTTTTATCATCTTCTCTGTGTAAGATTCCTGTAAATATCTTCTTTAATGCTGGCTTGGTAGGCATGAACCTTTAATTTATGCTGATCTTGGAAGGTTTATCCATGATTCTGAAGGATAACTGATGGATATAGCAATTTGGGTTGGTAGTTATTTTCTTTCTGTGCTTAAAATATGTCATTCTATTCCTGGACATTATGGTTACTGCTGAGAAATTTGCTCTTATTCTGATTGGTTTTCCTCTGTAAGTGACCTAGTATTTCTCTTTTGAAGCTTTTAAAATTCTTTCTTTGTTCTGAATTTTGGACATTTTATTTATAATGTGTTGTGGAGAGATTCTTTTCTGATTTTGTCTATTTGAGGGTTCTAAATGCATGCAGTAACTGAATGTCCATCTCATTTACAAAGTTTGGAAATTTTTCTATTATTTCAATGAATAGGTTATCAATGCCATTAGCCTATATCTCTACTCCTTCAATACTAGTGAGTCTTAAGTTAGGTTCCTTAATATTGTTTCAGACTTCTTGAATATTCTGGCTATACTTTCTTTAGTTTTTTTTTTTTAATGTTGTCTGAATGTTTTGGTGTGTACACCTTATCTTCATGTTCTGAAATTGAAATTCTGTCTTCAACTTGATCTATTTGACAGATTTTTCAACTGAGTGTTTTGGTTCCTTTTTTTTCTGTGTCTTTCATTTATGACATTTCTGTTTGGTTCATTTTCAGGATCACTAACTATTTCAATGCTCTTTCATATCCTGTACTTTCTTTCTTAACTCATTGCTTAGATCTTCTTTTTATCCATCAATTATTTTAACAATCAACTTTTTGAATTCTTTGTCTGATATTCACCTATTTTGATTTCTGTGTATTTAATTATTGGGGATTATAAACTTTTGGCAATAAATTGTTAGCTTGTTTTATCATGTTTTCTTAGATCCTATATTGTTTGTACATCTGTTATGTTGACTTCATCTTCCTCTATTGTGTGCAAGTTTTTTAGTGAGCAGTTATCTCCTTACACTAAGCCCTGGGCTAGGATATATCTTAGCATCAATACATTCAATCAGTCTATCAAAGGGCTAAGTTTAAGAACCAGCACTGCTTTGAAAGGAGAGAGCAATTGCTGTTAACAGTGGTAATTTAAGAACAAACCATTTATCAACATATATTTTAAAAACTTATTGCAATTATCTCTTCATTAGCTAAACTAACCAGTGAGTATATTGGATGAGATATAATGCAGAACAGGCTGAAAAGTTAAGCATTAATGATAGTGTACTTAATACTAAATTATATCTGAAGAAGGGGAAGAAACAAAAGAAGAAATAAGTGGATAGGAAAGAGAGACATAAGAAAATCAAGGAAAGAAAAAAAAAGGATTGGGGATGATAAAGAGGAAACAAGGTATTAAAAAAATCCAGTTAAGAATACATAAAATTAGAATCATAAAAAAACAAATAATGAGAAAAGACACAACAAAATACTTATGCTTTACACAAAACAGTTAATATGACAACAGTCATAAAAAGTTTCCATTTTGGCCTTGCTGAAATATTTAAAATGCAGATACATCTTATGTATACTCTTGGACTTATATAAAGGTAGGAGCTCACCTTTATAGTTTTTGGTTTGTGGAGCATGGCAGTACAGGATAGAGGCATGAACTGGACTGGTTGTTGGGCACCAAGGTGGTGACTGGCAGCTGAGGTGCAGAGTGACAGCCAGTGGTTTTGTGAAGGTTTGGTGGCAGCTAGTAGCAGAGATGTAAGCTGCTCCCTAGGTACCACACTTTCTAGCAGAATCCCGTAATGAAGGTTGACTTCAGAGATATGCTTGCTGCACATAGATACTATACGCCTTGACAATATTATGCACTCTGCTGTACGCCACTCCTACATATGCTAGAAGGAAGAGGGGCAGCTCAGCAGCCTTCAGTTCTAAACAATGTAACTACACAGATTATATTACTGCCCCATTTCAAAGGTATTCACCATGATAATAGCAGGTATCTCTAGGTGAGATGAAGCTATACAAATAGAATTGCTTCCTGAGCCATAAGCTTAGAGATGATCTCCAAAAAAAATGGCTGCTCACCACAGTTCTCTAATAACAAATCAAGAAAAGGGGAGTATTTCTTATTCACTGGGTAACTTTTCAGCTCCCATCTCAACTTAGTCTGAACTTTTCTTCTGCTGTTTCTGAAGTAAGCTTGTCAACTTTCCCTCTCCCTCTTTCTCCCCATGACCCCTCCCTCCAGACCTGCCCTGATGTTGCCAGTGCTGGTTTGGGTTAACTAATTCTTTCCTATTATCTGTTCCAGTAACAAGAATTTCCAAGTCCTTCAAGTCTCTGATCTTCCAATATTGATAAAGAGTACATCCTCTCTGCCACCTACCTCTTCAATCAGCTGTTCTCTTACTGCTGTGAATGAGTTAAGATAGGCAGCCTACCTTCCCTCCACCATCTTGGATTTCCCTCCAGATGCTTTATATGACAACTGTATATGTCTCTAGAGCTACAATTGTTAGTTTTTTTCCTTCTTTCAGAAGCAAGTTCTTTAAGAAAGTCTTAGAGATAGATTTGTATTTATGTCTTACTCCCCTGCCATTTGAATTTCTACTAGAAGGCTCACTACTGAAACTGTTGTTATAAGATAACCATTGACAAGGTTGTTGCCAAATTCAATGGACACTTCATTAATTTACTTGAAGTCCCTGCAGCACTTGCCAATTTTTCCTTCTTGACATATTCTTCTCTTTCTTTTCCTCTTAATTCTCTGGCCTTTCACTTGGAGCCTTTTCCTCTGCCTATCCTTTAAATTTGTTTTTTTTTTTTTTTCATGTAATCTGGTCTTCAGCCCATGTTTCTTTTAATTATATAAACTCTTTCTTTGGGCTTTACTTATAAAGTATAAGCTGATGATCCATCAATCTATATTTTCAAGATGAACTTCATTCTCATGCTTCAGTCCTATGTATCTAACTGCCAGATGGACATCTCAGTGGTTGTTGGTTTTTGTCACTGTAACCAAAATACCTGACATGAATAACTTAAAGGATAAAATACTTATTTTTGATTCATGGTTTCAGAGATACAATTGCTTGGTCTTCTGGCTCCATTTATTTGGTCCTGGTGAAGGAAAAACTGCTCAACTCATGGCAACTTGGAATCAGAGGAGTGGAGGAGAGTGGAAAGACAAGAAATACTCCTCCAAGGCATGCCCCCAATGATTTAGCTCCTTCAACAATGCTCTAACTCCTACAATACAGTACACTCCCAGTAGTTCATTCACCTGCCGATAGATTAATCCACTGATGATGTCAAAACCCTCATGACGCATCCACTTCTCAAAAGTCCCACCTGCTATATTGGGGATACAGCCTTCAACATAGAGCCTTTGGGAGGCATTTCAGATCCAAATCACGAAACAAACTAATCTCATAATTTTCTTTTAAATTATGCAGTGACTTTCTACTTTGTTCAGGATGACATGCAATGTTCTCCCATCATAATCTGATCTTTCCAGATGAATCTCTTCCCTTCACTCACAGTGTGCACATCTGGACCTCTGTGTATTGAGTGTATAAGCCAGAAACCTAGAATCCTCCTTGATTCCTCTTTATACTTTCTGGCCCTGTTGCTCATTGCCAAACCTCTACTTCTGTGTACCCTATCTATCTTCAGTGTCCCACCTCTTTCAGTCTTATAATGCTGGTTTGAGATTACTAGGTCAGCTTTCTACATAGTCTTTCTGTTTTTACTTTTGGTGTCTCCCAGTTCTGCTCTCTACAATGTAGGCTGAATGATCATTTGCTGTTCCAAATGTGAATGTATCACTGCGGTGCTTCAGCTCTTCCCCTGGCTCATCTTTGGTCTTAGGATAAGGGCCAAAATTTTGCCACCTCTCCCATCACTTGTGCTACTGCAATGACATCCACCCTCCAGCCATTCTATCACTCTGTTACTTTGTGCCATCATGGAGCCTTACCACACATTTTTTTCTGTTGCCTTGATGGTAACCCCCTCTCCCCCCCACACACAAGCATCTTGTTAATTTCTCTTAACACCAGTTCACCTCTCAAATCTCAGCTTATGAAAGCCCTACATTACAGTCTACGTGTGCTGATATTCCTCCTATGGTTTTATTATACCACTGTGTTTTTCTCCAGTTTGTTTTTATACATTTATTGGCATGATTATTTGACAAATAACTCTACCTCATTAGACTATAAGTTCCAAAAAAGACAAGAAACCCATTGTTGTGTGTGTGTGTGTGTGTGTGTTCACTATAGTATCTCCAACATCATATATATGTGTGTGTGTGTGTGTGTGTAGTACGTGTTCAGTCAATATTTGTTTAATGAATTAATTGTGAATAATTTAATAATAGCGTTTGAACAACATGAAACAAATCCAAAATAAGCACTAATTTGGAGTTTCTCTAAAGCATGTTAAAATCAGATGTATATTTGTAATTAACTTAAATTTTGTATCTTCTTTAATAAATAACTCGTGTTTATATTCTGTGAGAATAAAATGCTATATAATATCTTGAGCTATATAAAATATTAGAGTTTAGCTTTATTTAATTTTTGCTGTGTATTGAAAATTACGTTTAATTAAGTTGAAGCACTTCTAAAATGATGAAACTAGTTTTTGAATTATTGAAGTGCCAACAAACAATATTATATGTACAATGCCTTGTTTATATTTTTAAAGGTTGAAATTGTGAACAATATCCTTTATTTCTGTTTTTGTATTTTAAAAGAGAGGTAGGGTGTAATAATAAATCACATATATTTGATTTGGAACTTTCAAAATTGACACCTGAGATATTTAGGTAGATATTCCACTTAGAACTGGCTTTTAACCATCCCACAGGATGAAATAGCTGCTTCCCGTCTTTTTCCTTGTGTGTTGTTGGTCTAGCACCTTGCCTGAGAAGTGCTTCACTGCCACTCAGGTATACAGAACTGGTAGTGTTTGAAGATGACCCTTGAGAATATCATATAAATGATTAGATCTAAATTTAATTTTAGCAGGAAACCATATGAATCCATAAATGCAAAGGTGGATGACATTTAAGCATTGTTGTCTTTTGAGTAGTTAGATTTGCTCCATTAGCTACTAGTTTTAACATAAAAAAATCCAGAAAATAAAAGGCACTAGTAATATCCAACCAAGAAAATTATGTACAGATTTCAAGGGGCACAGTGAGAACTGCTTGAACTAAAGCATGAAAGTAACAGCTATATTGTTCAGAAGTAAATTAATGTGCACCTAATGGAGATGCATGCTGCCTGGATACAAATACTTTAAAAACAGAAGCCAGAAAACAAAAGGAAAAAAAGGAGGGGGAAGGAATGACTTGAGTGAACTTGAATGTCAAAAAAAATAAAGGTAATTAAAGGTAAGAAAGATACATGTGAGGCATCATTACATGGAATGATGGCAGTACAGAGGCAAGGAAATCTAAGCTAGAGAATGAAAGGAAACATGTACATCATATTAGGATAAATGAGATAATTGTCACATACTCAAAGAACAAGATAATAGTGAATGAGAGAAGGATGACTAAGGGATGGGATGATAATTTAATAAAACACAAGAAGAGTCAAGCTGAGTGCAACAGACAGCCCCTATCATGTATTATTTAGCATTCGTATGTAGTATTACAACAAAGAATGTCCTAGGGAAACCTGAGTTTTGTGAATTTTGCTTTCACAATGATATGCTAGCAGTCACTACTATCTATAGGTAATAGAACATTTGTCATGGTCCTCCTTTATGGTGTCCGTCATGGTTTGTTTTGACCAGAGTGATTCTTCAACTTCACTACAATATAATGAGGCAGGCTTTTAAAAAATATATTTAGATGTTGTTTTGTTATCAACTTCATATTAATTGACTAAAAGCCAAAACTTATGCATACAAGTTATGTGCTACACAAACTGTAGCAATCTTTTCCCTTAGAACGCTAAGCTTTTTCATATTTCTTCCTAGTCCTTCTGGGTGTTAGCCAAATATAAAATAGTATTTGGTACAGCAAATATACAAATATTATACAAATTTGTACAAATTTGTCTTTTCTCCCCAGTTCCTGATGTGTGAATTTAGGTAGCCACTAACTCTTTCAGTACCTTCACTTTCACCTGTATAAAAATAAGGATCGTGCCCCTATGTATCTCTAAAGCTACTAAGGATGAAGGAGACCTATGAGAGTGATGTAAACCCTTCCAAGCATGCATATCAATCTGGGCACAGCTGAGTCTGACTGTGTAAACCATCTTGCAGGGTGCTAATCCACATAAGTCATTGCTTTTGATGTCAGGAAGCCCACATCGCCTCCTCTCCTGGATTGTAGCCAAGAAGGGAAGTTCTAGTACATGCAAAGGAAGGACATCTTTCTTAATAAGCCCTGTGGTAGTTCTGAAAACTTCTGCCCACCCCTCCCTCGACCCTGCCCTCACCAGCATGGAAGTTAGTGCATGATCACAGGCTCAGTTTTGAATTACCATGAGGACAGTTGCTAGCATACACTGTGATTACAACTGGAGGTCCTCATGCTTGGCTCTGTTCCTAAGCATTCAGCAGCAGACCTTGAGTAACAGCTTTCAATGAGCTCTGAGAAATTCCCAGAAAGCCACTCAGACTTCCACATTTGCTGGCAAGCATAGCACTGGGCATATGGTCAGTTTGAATGGCCTTGGGAATTCTCCAACAAGCTTTAGAACTTGAAAGGGCTAGGTGATATGATTATCATTACATCAGCCAGCCACTCAACATTTTAACCCCCTACAATTTACCAGGCACTATGCCTGGCACACTAAGGAATAAAAAGAGGAAAGACTGAGTCCTAGCCTCCACAGATGGAGATTAGATAGATACGGCAAAGAACCTAGCAAAGTAACTACCATTGCAGTCATGAATGGTGATAATAATGGTTTAAAATCTAAGTAGAGCATGAGCTAGAATAGGTAGAGATGCCTTTTCAGAGATTATGGGACTGGAACTGAATTGTAAAGTTTGTATTAATTTGGGGTAAGTAGGGAGAAGTTAAGAATCGATAATCTAAACAAAATCTTTTTTCCAAGAAAGAGAGATAAGTAAGAATAGTAATATAATGAGGGTGACAAGATTTATTAGAAAAATGGTTTTTCACTCATCTATTTAACCACACTCAGAGAATATTAGCTGTAAATTAGGTATCATACTAGAAGATGGATATAAAGTGAGGAACAAAATAGACCAGTACTTGCCTCCTTAGAGCTTACCTTTTAGTTGGGAGATGGTTGATAAATAGTAAGAGTAAATCAATTATTTATTTATTAAAATGAACTAAGTAATTCTAAAATGCATGATGCTATGAAGAAAGCATCCTGCTGCAGGAGAAATGTGGAGACCTGGTTAGGCACATTGGAATGGCTAAGAAGAGCCACATAAATTGAAAACAGGCAAAGACAATAGGATACTAATAGTCTTTAACAAGGGAAAAGCTTGGCATATTTAATATACTACAAGGAAGGTGGGGGGTTCATTGCATAGACCCTTAGTGAGCCCTTTTTAAACATATTTTTATCGCAAGGCATGTAGTATTCTTGGCATATCAACATTGGAGTACTCATACAGTTGGTACCAAGAATAGAGTGTTAACGATGACTTTTCACATTATTACCTACTACAACAGGCTGATAGGAGAAGTGAAGACAATGAATGTGATCTTGATCATGAGGAATGTAAGAAGCAGTGTGTTGATATACATTATTTTTTTAAAAATTAGATGCTTGAGTTATTCATAAGAATTGGTTAGCTTGATGGTATGAATACTTAGGTAAATTACAATCATTTGGTAATATAGAAAAGATACTGATAAAGCAAAAAATAAATGTTCAGCTTAAATTATAATGTACCTTTTCTGCATATCAAGAGATAATTGTGCTGGTGATCTATTAATTCTTGAGGTATTATATTGGATGATGACCATATCGCAGATCAAGTCCCTTATCATAGTTTTCCATTTAAGTAAAAAATTGAAGTGGTATCAGAGACAAACAGGTTTAGACTAGAGAAACTCTAGTTTTAGTGATATTAGCTGTTTTATGCCTTTCTCAAATATTATCTACTACTCTTAATATTAAACTCATTTTAAAAAAGAAAACAAGCTACAAGAGTAAAAGATGAATTTGTTTAGCGTACTTATTTATTTTTTTAAATTTTTTATTCTTTTTATTTATACATGACAGTAGAATGTATTTTGACATATTATACATACACAGAGTATAACTTCCCATTCTTGTGGTTGTACATGATGTGGAGTTACACTGGTCATGTATTCATATATGAACATAGGAAGGTTATGTCTGATTCATTCTATTGTCTTTCCTATTCCCATCTCCCCTTCCTTCCCTTCATTCCCCTTCGTCTAATCCAGTGACTTCTTAAGCAGATGACTTTAGTGACTTAAAAGTAACACTTAAATAACTACATGTGTAAAGTGTATGTGAGTCTGTGTGTGTTTGTGTGTAAAAAGTGATTTGACCATCGGATCCTTGAATGCAAACATATGCAAGGAACCAAATAGAAATTACCAGGACATACTTGTAACACCTATCACAAAAGCAGGAACTTGAATAATTTAGAGATTTCATGCGGAGTTTACTTTCAAGAGGATTTTTTTAAATCCCAAAGTGAAAGTAATTCCATTATTAATACATTAGAAGAATAAATCTAGAACATTAAATATATTGATTAATATTCTACAAATTTCTGTGTATATGTACAGCAAACTACAAAGAGAAGATTTTAATTTTTTCCAATGGACTGCTCCCTTTTCATCATTTTGTGATGTTAAGACTAGCAAATTGAGAAATTGGATGATAATAGTTGGATTTTATATTCTATATTCTATGCAAAACCTTGAAACCTTTCATAAATTAAACTTCTTGCTGCCCCTGGGAAATCACAAAATGCAGAGCAATTCCTGTAGCATCTCTTGCCATGTTCTGTACAGGCCAGACATTTAGTTCAATTTAAAATCCATTTATGTATAGAAAAAAATTAATCCTCTGGCCATGCTTAGAATGCAAGCACCCTGGTACAAGACTGTAGAGTATTAATACTCTGCCAATTTGGACCTCATTCACAATGATATTGAGGCAGTTTGTGGTTTTCTGATTCATTTTCTGTTGTTAGATTGCATCCTTTCAATTCACATATGTGTACACATAGAAAAATGAAAAGTAAACCTATGTCGAGGTGCTCTAAACCTTGTAGTGTCTTTTAGAGAAACATCTAACTTTGTACAGACCTTTTGTATTAGACTATGCTCTGTCTTAACTCTGAACACAAATCTTAAGTGTAAACACATCCATTGGGTTAAATGCCATCTTCAGTGTGAACAGAGGTGAATGTGTATGAGTTCCTCTTTGGGAGGTAGAACTGTTTGAGAGTTCTGTTTTATTTTGTGTATGATGTATGGTTCTGTGCCCTATTTCAGGCAATGTCATATGGAGAAGTTAGTATTTATTCTCCCTTGATGTTTTCCTGGCATTTTTGAAGTGTTATAAAACAAGCATTTACTACTGGATAACTAAGCACTTCCCCGCTTTGTTTCTTTAATTAACGTATTGATCTAAACTGAATCTATAGGACGAAGCTTATTGAGACAGACTGCCTATTCTTCCCTCAAGAGATCATTGCTGGTCTCCACATGTTTTCAAATAAAAGACAGACAAAACTGCAACATGGGGAGCCTGAAGATTCCATTAAAGACTTTGGCAATAGCACCTTACAGATACTTCAAAAATAATTGTGCTTTATCACTACTTCTGTGCCATCACATATTATGAGCATTTTTTAAAAGACTAAATACAGCTCTCTGATTTTCATTTAATGGAAGAAGTAATAAAGCTTAATTGTATACTTGAACACAGGGCGTCATTTCCAGTACTTCTGATCAATAATTCATTGATTGCTTTTGGCTCAAAGTAAAATTTGAAAGGAAATGTAGCCAGTGGGAGCTTATCTCACTGTAGCCTCATCATCTCTATTAATTATGCTTTTCCCAAATTTGGATCATTAGGCTACCAAAGTGACAGCAGATGGTGAGCAAACGGGACAGGATGCTGAGAGGACCAACACAAGAGCAAAGTCCCTAGGAGAATTCATTCAAGAGCTTGCTCAGGATGCAGAAGGTATCAGAGAAGCCACATTTTAATCATTATTTGTCCCAAAAGAAAATAGAAAAAGATATTGCAATATTCTCTTGCAAAGGTGATATTTCTAAATTCAAGGGTTGAGTTTTAAGCAGTATTTTGTTAAAATATTCAAGACTATTACCTCCTGAGAACCTGTGACCTACAGTGTTAAATTAATGACAACAGCCAGTGAATTAATGACTATAAGTGCAGAATGGTGGTAAATTCTTGAGGAATAACTATTATGTTTAAATTACTCATGGGAAACCTATGCTTTGTAATTTTTTGTTTTCAAAACTAAAATATTTTTAATTTTTAAAAAGGCTCATTTGATATTTCTATTTGGTACATGAAAGCAGCAATTTAATTTGTCAAAATGGCCTTTCAAGTACTTGGTACAGATTTTTAATGAACATCTGTTGCTTGGGATTTGGATGTGCTACTTCACCAGAAGCTCCCCTGCATTTTGTCCATATTTCTCTAGGACTTAGTTGTTGGCATCTGCTAGTATGATTGGGCAAAAGCTCAGACTGAGACCCTATTGATGAAAACAGATAATGCCCCCACTACACTAATATAAAACTAGCTCTTAAATATCTACTAATGTAAGTATGCATGCATATTAAGAAAATTTTTAAAAAGTAGGATTTTTCTCTCTAAAAATAAAACATTTCTATTTCTTTATAACATTATGCATATTACATCATTTGCTTTGTAATACAGTTCAATAAATCAGGGCAAGATCTAAACTTCAAGGCAGATTCTAACCGGTAATTCTTAGATATCACAGACAGGAAGATTCCTCATGGCAATTAGGAACAGAGTTTTAAACATATCAGAAACTGAAACAGAAGTTACCTTCACCAGAACAGCTCAATGAACTTATGTGATGTATCCTCTGTTACATGAGATTGTCTTGCTTTTCCTGGGATTATTTTCCATGAATGCTCCTTGAAAGTGACCCTCTCCAAATAGCAACCACCACCACAACAACAAATCCCAGGGCAGGCATAGCAGTTTCCTTCCATGTGATTGCCTGAAGGTGCCAGTCAATGCTCCAAGATCTCTCCTTTCCTTCTGTCTGAAATTGCAAACACTCAGCACTCAGATGCTCATCCCAAAGACTCATTTTAATAATTATTTCAATGAAATATTAGTACATCAGAATAAGTGCTAACACGTGCACTACTAGACTACAATGTCATACTGCTCACTTTCTCTTTTACATTGAGCCCTCTACCTGCCACCACACAGAGACACATATTTATGGATTTTTTTTCCTGCATGCCTAAGGCCATTGTACAGTTTGTGTCCCACACCAAGGCACCAGTGGAGACAAACTGGAGATGATGTTTAACATGGGCTTTGCTCAATGACCACATTCTTTGACTTATTACACTAGAAAAAACTGTGTCTTGTTTCCTAAATTTTGCATTGGTCAGGTGATCTGATTATGTCAGTCCAGGTGGGACATCTTTTTCCAATTCATGTGAAATGACATGTGGGATCTATGTACCTGAGGAAGACAGGGACACTACTCACTTCTGCCAGGAGGCACTATTTGGCAAAATTGATGCTACTATTAAAATTGAATGAAAGCAAATATGAATATTCCAGAGCTGTACTAAATTTTTGCTGAGATGTAAATAGGTTATGCAACATACTTATACTCTCTGCAGCCAAAGCTAATAATTAATTTTGTATTTTATTAGTGGCAATAAATTACTATGAAAAAATGAATGCTTTAGCCTGGCATTTGTCCATTTTGGTTTTATGTTTAGGTGGATGGAGTAAGCACTTACCATCTCCTCCACTGTAAATCATGGCCTCTTTATAGATGATCAGCTTCTATTCATCCAAGGTCTTCTACCTTGCTCTAATTTTATAATACCTTCTCTGGTATGATTCTCGATTAGATCACAAATATTACTCCATGCATTATTAGAACAAATGAGTGGACATAGGTGAACCCCATTGGTATCGACACCCTGACACATAAGAGCACCCGAGGCTAGACACCCTTCTATGCTGTCAGAGTAGCAGGTCAGAGTAGCAGTTTTCATTCTTGATCATTTTTCCTATCACAGGATTTTTTTTTTTTTAGATTTATGTGTCAAAAAACATCCTAGCACATCCTAAGGAACTAGCTTGTTCTTATTTTAGAAATTCTGTATACCACTGAAGATTCTCTTCATTTTCTCAGCTTGGAACTAGATTTAGGATCAGTTGTTTTGAACATGATGGCATACCTTTTTGTCTAGTAAAACTTTTCCTGATTCACATTTTTTCCCTTTACTCTTATTTTCTCTTATAGGAGAATTGAGGCACTGTGTTTTAAAGATATTTTTAGTTCCTTTAAGTTACCATTTGAAATAAGGTGCAAATAAATGAGTAAATTCAAAAGATATATTTATTTTACAAATATTTTCAATAATTGTGTTAAAGAAAATATATTGTAGTGACAGTGTATACTCTGAGTAAGAGATTAAATAGCATATTCATCTTTAGTTTTAAAATGCTCAGAGAAGTTTTAATCTCACATATATATAAGGAGTAGAGCAAGCAAAACTATTCTGTTAAAAAAATTCTTTCTTAACACAGCACCGTTTGGCCAAAGCCATTTTTTGTGGACCCTATTAATTTCTTTAGCTTTTTACAGAACATTTTAATTCAAAAGAAATGATACGCATTACAAAAGATGCAGCCATTTTTAACTTTTTCTTTTCTCTCTTTCCCACCAGATTCTTTCCTGCATGAGTTTAGATTTGAGAATAAACCATAAGAGAAACAGTGAAATTATATCCCACATTCTCCCTTCTTTAGTATGGCTTGGGCCCAGACCTAAATTAGATCAAATTTCAAAGAAACATCTTTTATCATTTATATACTCATTCAATAAAGGAAAAACATGGTTTCCACAGGTTAAAAAGTGGGATTTATCACTGTCATTTTTTAAAGAGTGAATACAAATGATGTCTGTAGTTACTTACATGCCACAATTGGTTTAAATCAACTCTACCAACAGGCATGTGGTCAGACTAAGGATGAGACTTGTCCCATAGGTATAGCCAAATCTATGACAGATCCTACTTTTCTGAAATTTTAGAAGGAGAAAACGTCTCCCACTTAATCATTGGCACTCTGCCATGCTTCCCGCATAGTCTACTGAACCAGAGAGCTTTCAATTAATCAGTCCATGGTCACTATGCCCCCATAACAGACATGCCACAACCTGGGTGATATCTTACTAGCATGTGACAGAATCTTGGGAAGGTTCTTTGACTTGTTTCAGGATATGATTATTAGAAATGCCCACCCTCACTAACGTCTAGGAATATAACACCTGAGCAACAATTTCTGCCACAGGGTTAGGGGTGGTTCCTAGGTGCATTCTTTAAAACACATGATTCAACATTTCCTGCTAATTAATCTATTGCTAAGTATGTTCAGACCATTTGAACAAAAATATCAAAGACTTGTTGGCTTATAAGCAAAAGAAATCTGTTTCTCATCTTTCAAAAAGTTGAGATGTCCAAGATTAAGGCACTGGTATAGCTGGATGGGAAGGAGCCCCTTCCTCATTCACAGAGGGCACCTCCTTGTTGCACCTCTCATGGTGGAAGGGTCAAGGGAGTCCTCTTCATCCCTTGTATGAGGATACACTCCTTTGCTGCCCTCATGATCCAATCAATTCTCAAACTCCCTTCATCTACCTACCATCACATCAGAAATGGGTTTCAACCTAAGAATTTGAGAGGAACATAAACCTTATGTCTATAACAACAGCTATAGGAATAAGCTGTTGACTGAAGCAATTTTCTTACCAAAGCTATGTATAGGAAAGGAAAATTACACAGGTAC
The DNA here is from genome assembly GCA_004024805.1 of Geosciurus inauris. NCBI lineage: Eukaryota > Metazoa > Chordata > Mammalia > Rodentia > Sciuridae > Geosciurus > Geosciurus inauris. The sequence continues at coordinate 3,973 of PVHX01003857.1, read as the reverse complement.
ATTTTGGAAAGGGTAGATTAGAGATTGAAACTGCATTCCTTCTACTAACTCAGTATTCCTCACACTCCAGCACATGTCAGAAGTTCCTACAGGGCTTGTTAGAAACACCACATTGCTAGTCTCCTACTCCCAGAATTTCTGTTTCAGTAGGTCCGTGGAAGGCCTGGGAATCTGCATGTCTAACATTTTGTGATACTGCTGCTACTTAATGGAAGAACCACATTTCAGAACCACTGTACTAACCAACCCACCATCTCACAGCCCACTCTGGCTGGTATACTTTCCCTGACTATGTGCATCTGTTTCAGGAGCTTTGACCAGAATAAATCAGAAAAATCTCTCCAGAAATGAATGCTCAGGATTTATTATGTTTAAAATGGTCTTCAGATACCCTTTTGACTATATATATGTCAGCCAACCCAGACCCCCTATTCTATGGCTTTTCATATGTAATATTATAGAAATAACTACCCAGCAGACAAAGAGTACAGAAAATATTTCCCTTCAGCTCACCAAATTTATGTTTAATAGAACACATTTCAAGAAACTTTAGTCTAAAACTAATGGTTAGAACTGTGTAGATGTTTCAGTTCACCAATTCTTTAAACTTTTATTTGACAAAGAATTCTTTTTCCAAATGAAATTTTGCCCAGAACACCAACTTATAAAACTTATTCTTGGCAGAATAGACATCATTTGTAGAATACCTGAAGCACCTGGAGAATCCTAATATTCCAAAAGTGCAGCTTGAAGCCCAATTTAATGCATAATAAACATGGACTGCTAGGATGTTCCTGCCGGAAGGCATCTTCAAAGTCTAATCTATAACCCTTGTCCCAGGACCAGTGCTCCTTTCCTCACTCCTTTATAACAAGGAATATAAGAGAACTTGTTGAAATGCAAGGGCAAGTTCATCTTCAGAGACCTCATCGCTGACAGTATTTCCATATTCAGTATTTTAAAATGGACTGCATATGACAGTCTTATCAGCAATATGGAAGATCTCTTGTTTTCACTTCCAGGTGCTAGACTACACATCTCGTTTTTTACTTTTTACTAGAAGAGAATTTGATCCACTGCTTTATTTGTATTCCTTCGTTTTGAGTTTTGATTCCTGTGTTATAATTCCTGTGTTCCCTAAAAGCAATCTAATATGAGGAACTATGACACATTTCCCTTTTTGTTAGTGATTGTTACAGAACTGCCTCTCTATTTCCCAGCAGGAACACCCCTGGGCAAATTACATTCTACTTGGAGGTGGTAGTGAAGAGCAGATGTTGAATGCCACTTTTGCTTGTGACATTTTTGTTTACTAATTTGCAAAATTTGTTTTACCCCCTGCAGCTATAAATGAAAAAGCTATAAAACTAAATGAAACTCTAGGAACTCAAGACAAGGGCCCTGAGAGAAATTTACAAGAGCTTCAGAAAGAGATAGATCAGATGATGAAAGAACTGAGGAGGAAAAATCTGGATACACAAAAGGAAGTTGCAGAAGATGAGTTGGTGTGAGTAGATACTATTTTTCATTTGATAAACTGAGCTTTCAAAATTATATATAGGTTTCTAAATTTCCATTGCACATGTGAACAGAAGATGGTTATTATTCTGACCTGGAAATGTTTGCTATTTATTTATTTTTCATTTAATTACTTAGGTTATACCTTATTTTGCTCTAAAGTGAATTAAAAAGTATGTGTTTGATTTTTATACATAATCGAGTACATGATTTTTTTTCTGGTATTGTCCTTTCTATAAATAGGTTAATGGACTTGCTTTATTAATTGTGTATATTAAGGGATTTTGAACTATCAATAAATTTTTGTTTTAATAAGCATACTTTGGGATAAATAAAATTGTGACTTTGCCAGACCATTCAGTACATTATTAGTTGAGGAAATTTAGGTAAGTTAAACCCAAGCAATTCCTAGATCACTCTATTGAAAGAAATAAAATGTAGGTTGAAATCATAACATTACATTGGCATAGCAAAAATATAGAGTTCTGTTCACAGTTTCTAAGCAAATGTGTCAATATTCATCCAGTATATTCAGTTATGGAGAAAGTGCCCCATTTTGGTGACATGGGTGAGGGTTTTGTTGCTGTTATGTGAAGTAAATCATAGAACTCATTTCATCAGTCATGTTTGGTGAATTACATAAGACTCCTTCAAATGAAAATAATATCTTACTAATAAATTTTGAAGTTGGGATGTTTTCTTTTTGTTTTAAATCATAAAATATGTGCCACTTTCAGGGACTAGATTTCAACTGGATTTGGTACAGAGTGAATCTGCCTCATACGCCTATGTTTTTCGCTTTTTATATTAACATCTCTTGGTAACACAATTTAATATCAGTAAGTCCTGAGGCAGTGACATTATTGTCTATGCTTGGGCTGGGTGGTTGCAGAGCTGCAGAAGGCCTTTTGAAGAAAGTGAACAAGCTATTTGGAGAGTCCAGGGGCAAAAATGAACAAATGGAGAAGGATCTCCGGGAGAAACTGGCTGACTACAAGAACAAAGTTGATGATGCTTGGGACCTTCTGAAAGAAGCCACAGATAAAACCAGAGAAGCGAATCGCTTATCTGCTGCCAACCAAAAAAACATGACTGCTTTGGAGGTGAGTGTTAAGCACTTTCAACAGACTCTCGGGCCTGGTGAGCAAGATAGAACATGGTGGACCAGTCAAGTTGATACACATTTACAACCGTCAAGAATGACAACTCTGAACAGAGACTACTAGGCAGAACAGAGAATGATCCTGTGTGTGTGTGTGTGTGTGTGTGTGTGTGTGTGTGTGTGTGTTACAGAGGACTCTGACTTAATGAGTATTTTCCATGGAATCAAATAAAATTCAGATAACTTAGGCTATGGCATATTTTTTTAAATATTTTTTCAGTTGTTGATAGATCTTTATTTTATTCATTTATTATTTATATATGGTGCTGAGGATCGAACCCAGTGCCTCACACATGCTAGGAAAGCGCTCTACCACTGAGCTACAGCCCCAGCCCCATGGCATATCTTTCAAGACAGTATGATACTGTGAAGAAGCTCTTTCCTGGGAGTCAGGAGACTTTGATCTCAATAATGACTGTGCCACTTACTGGAAGCACAGATTGTACCGGTCAGTTCATATCTCTGAGCATCAGTCCTCTGACTGTTCAGTGAGTGTATTATGCTAGAGCATATTAGAGCATTTTCCAATCCTAATATCATATGAGTTTACAATTCACCCAACCTAACCCACAAATTGGATTCAGAGATCTGGCTGCCAAAAATCATAGAAGTTCCTGCATTTTTCAATGAAATCTGTGCACATGAGAAATAGCTCATTGAGAAACCAGAGCTGGGGAAAATCTTGGATTCCCTTTTTCTTTGCACTGTGTTCCATGCAAATGATACCTTTAAAGAGACTGACATGAAAAGATCAATTCTGGGTTATTTCTCCACCTTTCTCTTAAAGAGATCAAGAAATCCTGGGCAGCCCTTTTTTTTTTTTTTTTAAGACCCCACCTGCATCCCACCTGTTTGTGGTTTTTCCCTTTAAACCTTCGTGGGAAAACTTCTTCAGCGCATCATTCTTTTTTTTTCTTTTTTAATTAAGTTATTTATTTATTTTTTCTCAAAAGTTGCATTTTAATACATGTTATCAAACATAACAGAAAAAAACAAATTTTCAGAAGCTGTACACACTATTCACTGAAAATATTTTTTGAGGCAAATAGAAAAAAAAATTGTTACAATCATAATTTTTCTAACTTTGCACAAATTTATAAGCAGATTACATTCTTCATATTAAACATCTTTATATGCACTTTCAATGAACAGTATATATATATATTTATATATATTTTTTATCAACCATCTTTACTATACCCATTCCCCTTTCCTGCCCCCCACCTCCCCCATGTCGTGTCCAGTGTTTCTCTATTTCTCTTATGTTTCCCATTCCCACCTCCCTTATTCATC
>PVHX01003856.1:123260-135683 GCA_004024805.1 Geosciurus inauris | reverse complement strand
AAAAAAAAAAAAAGATAGCTGTAAGAGATAAAGGAAACCACAGAGAGAGGGGTTAGGCATTCTCCCAAGCCAATGTAGTGATGTTTTCTCTTGGCTACTGTTTTGAAAGATGAGACAGGGAAGGAGCCAACAAATGAAGCAAAGAGAACAACAAATGGTAGGCCTCCCTTTCAGAAAGCAGCTTGTGGTCCTATTTCACCTTGGTAGCTAGATGGATTAAAAAATTACACACTCAAGAAAATCTGTGCCAGGCATGGTGGCGCACGCCTGTATCCCAGCACTTTGGAGACAGGAGAATCGCGAGTTCAAAGCCAGTCTCAGCCACGGCAAGTCACTAAGCAACTCAGTGAGACCTGTCTCTAAATAAAACACAAAACAGGGCTGGGGATGTGGCTCGGTGGTCGAGTACCCCTGAATTCAATCCCTGGTACCAAAAAAAAGAAAAAGAAAAGAAAGAAAATAAAATCTGACTCACTGAATGCTCTTGTATTTGACCTGCTTATAAAAGCAAACCAGCCCAGTACTGTGATGCATGCCTATAATCCTAGTGATTTGGGAGGCTGAGGCAGGAGGATTGCAAATTCAAGGCAGCCTCAGCAATTTAGTGAGGCCCTAAGCAGTTTAGGGATGTAGGTCAGTGGCAAAGTACCTCTGGGTTCCATCTCCAGTACCGATTAAAAAAAAAAAATAAAGAGCAAACCTCATTCTGGAGGGTAAAGGGTGATGGAGCCAATGAGAGAGGACATGCATATTTCTCTAAGCCAAGATACAGGTGCTTTTTGAGGTTCTTAAATCCATATTCATCTCTTCTTCATTTTAGATTTCCTTACCTCCAGTGTCCTAGACTGTCTGTCACTTTCTGACCATTGTCAACATGAGGCTTCCAATCTTCTGGCTTGCACTCTCGGTTTTCAGACATCTGGCATGTTTTTGACCAGTTTGACATCTATTTCACTTGCTTAATTAACTCACTTAGTACTTTCTTCTTCCTATTTTTCCCACTTAGCATGACAAGTTCAGATCAGGCTTTGAGTCTTGGCTTTACCAGTAAGTTTGCTATGTAATCTTGAACAAACAAGCTGGTTAATGTCTTCAAGCCATTTTTCATTAAGATGAATATAAAACACTTCTACTTTATTTCTTATTCTTCCTCCTTTAAATGACTCACAACTATTTAATGTTTCATGTTTCTCACTTTTTTGGATTACTAAATGGCAGCACATCCCTTTAATAAATAATGTTGGTTGAAATCTGTTAACTATTCCTTCAGTTCTTAGTATGGATTAAGGCACTGTTTTATATTTGTTAGCCATACAAAAATGAATGAAGGCTGGGGTTGTGACTCAGGGGTAGAGCACTTGGCCTAGCACTGTGAGGCACTGGGTTCGATCCTCAGCACCACATAAAAATAAAGTTATTGTGTCCATCTGCAACTAAAATAAATATTTAAGAAACTAAATGAAAAATAATTCTGGCTTTCACTGAGTTTCTATCTTTTTTTTTTTTTTGTACTGGGGATTGAACTCAGGGGCACTCAACCACTGAGCCACATTCTCAGCCCTATTTTGTTTGTTTGTTTGTTTGTTTTTTAATATTTACTTATTTATTTTTTAGTTTTAGGTGGACAGAATATCTTTGTTTTTTTTTATGTGGTGCTGAGGATCGAACCCAGTGCCTCACGCGTGCTAGGCGAGCACGCTACCACTGCGCCACAATCCCAGCCCACTCAGCCCTATTTTGTATTTTGTTTAGAGACAAGTTCTCACTGAGTTGCTTAGCAACTCACTAAGTTGCTGAGGCTGGCTTTGAACTCACAATCCTCCTGTCTCAGCCTCTAGAGCCCCTGGGATAACAGTCATGCACCATCGCGCCTGGCCCTGAGTTTCTACCTTTTCTTTTTGTGGTACTGGGCATGTAACCCAGGGCCTTGCACATACTAGGCACGTGTTTCACTACTAAGGTATATCCCTAGACCCCTGCTTTTTAAAAATGTTTTTGTGGTTGTAGATGGACAGAATGTCTTTGTTTATTTGTTCATTTTTATATGGTGCTAAAGATCAAACCCAGTGCCTCACACAAGCTAGGAAAGTGCTCTGCCACTAAGTTACAGCCCCAGTCCCCCATCCCCCCTTTAAAAATTCTATTTTGAGACAGATTCTCCCTAAATTGCTCAGGCTGGCCTTAAATTTGTAATCCTTCTGCTTTAGCCTTCTGAGTAGTTGGGAATACAGGGGTATGCTACCATGACCAGTTGGGTTTCCATTTAATATGGAAAACATGGGAGTCTATGATATTATGACTAAAAGGTAAGATATGGCAAGCACTATAGAAAAAATACAAGTGTCTTTCTTTCTTTCTTTTTTTTTGGTACTAGGGGTTGAACTAACAGCCCTCGACCTCTGAGCCACATCTCCAGCCCTATTTTGTATTTTATTTAGAGACAGAGTCTCACTGAGTTGCTTACCACCTCACTTTTGCTGAGGCTGGCTTTGAACTCGCAGTCCTCCTGCCTCAGCCTCCAGAGCCTGGCTTGAAAAATACAAATCTCTGTGCAAAGGTGGAAGAGGCTACTGCAAGAAAAGCCTTTCAGCAGTAGACAGATTGTCTTTGAGAGTATATTTCCTTCCTTAAATATAATACTAACCCAGAGTAATTTTTAAAATTATCAAATTTAATGAATCAGAACTTCCAAGAGATTTGCTGGATAATCTACATACTTAACACACATCTGTTAAATAAAGTTTGTAGGAGGCCTTTGATTTGAACAGAAGTGTAGTGGAACTGAAAGTTTCCTTTGCAAACCAGTGTGGAGTCATTCCATGCTAAGTGAAACTAACTTGAAAGTAGATGCACAGCTGAGTTTTAGTCAGTCACAGCAGTTGAGCTTCCATCAACCGTGGGCAGCCAACTCATTCAAACAAGACAAAGTTCTGAGCTGTAACCAATTAAGTTGTTCTTTTTGCCCCACTTCCATTTTCTGTTCATAAATGCTGCCTGACCATCTAGCAGGTAGGAGTTCTTAGAACCTGTTCTGGTCTTGAGGACTGTCTAATTGATGAATCATTGTTGATTTTGCTCAAATAAACCAACCTAGATGACCTTTGATAGATGAATGGATAAAGAAACTGTGGTATATATACACAATGGAATATTACTCAGCAATAAAAGAAAATAAAATTATGGCATTTGCAGGTAAATGGATGGAGCTGGAGAATATCATGCTAAGTGAAGAAAGCCAATCTCAACCAAATGCCAAATGTTCTCTCTGATAAGCGGATGCTGATCCATAATGTGGGGGAGGACATGGGAAGAATGGAGGAACTTTGGTCACAGGGGTGGGAAGGGGGAGGGGGCAGGGGGACAGTAAAGATGGTGGAATATGATGGACATCACAGCCCTAGCTTTATGTATGACTGCATGTATGTTGTGATTCTACATCACATACAACCAGAGAGATGAAAAGTTGTACTCCATCTGTGTACAATGAATCAAAATGCATGCTGCTGTCATGTATACCTAAGTAGAATAAATAAAATTAAGAAAAAAATTTTTTTAGTTGTTGATGGACCTCTATTTTATTTATTTTTATGTGGTGTGGACGATCGAACCCAGTGCCTCACACATGCCAGGCAAGTGCTCGACCACTGTGTTATAACCCCATCCCTCAAATAAACTTTGATAAATTTAAACTTGCTTAATATTTTTTCTTTTTAACATATCCCAGATGATTCTCTCCATTTTGGAAATTCGAGGGATTTCTGGATGCATGCTTCTCAAGCTTGAGTGTGCCATGGAATCACTTGGGATACTGATTAAAATGCAGGTTTTGATCTTGTCGCTTTGATTCTGTGTTCTTGAGCCTTGCATCTATTGTGGAGATTTTAGACTTAAACATGTTTTTCTTTTCTTCCCCTCACATAAGAAGAAATTCAGAAGTAGCCTGTTGTTGGTTAAACTTCTTAGAAACGTCTACGAATGCAGACACTGCTAGCCTAGGGCACATGTTGACAAGCAAGGCTTTAGAGCTCTGTATGGTATGGAGATCCCATTTGAGAAGAGGAGAGCTATAAAGCCAGTTCACAGCAAAATGCATAAGCATAGACTTGAACATGCAATTGTAAAGAATTTGGAGGGCCCCTGAGGCTCAAGGTTAATAAGGCATGTCATCAACTTGAATCTTATGAGAATTACAGGAATCTTTGAATAATGTCCAGCATCAATTGAGCACCTAGTGTGCACCTTGATCCTGTGCTGTTAGGGACATAATAGCTAATTTAATCTTCACAACAAACCTATGAGATAGCTACTATTATTGCCATTCTCATTTTACAAATAAGGAAACTGGTGCATGGAAGTTTTAAGTAATTTCCCAGGCATATTCAGTGGAGTATTCAGGAGGCTTATTCCTGAGCCCAGATGTTTAATTACTAGATTGTACTGAAATTATAACATGTAGAAATTTCTTTGAAGAAAACAATTATATTTTATTAAAATAAGATGTGAAAATGAGGGCTGAATAGGCCTGAAGTTCTCAAATTCTGATGGGCATCAGAATCTCCTTGGGGAATTTGTTCCACATAATAACAAAACAATGCCGTACTATACCTTCTGAATCAGAATCTCTGAGGTGGGGCTAGGTGATTGTATGCCCCAGTCAGTTCTAAGGAGCAAAGTTTAAGTATCATTGCCATAGACTTTTCAAAGGCATTGCTGTAAAAGTCCAAAGGACTGTCAAATGAGATTCATTGTGTGAAAAACTCTGAAAGAGAAGGTGCTCTGAGGATTAGGAAGTTTCTAGAAATGTATCTCTGAGTCTGATCTGGATAGAGGACACAAGGTGGACCTGGAAAGTTCCTTTACAGTGCAATGAAGAGACATCCATAATTAAGACCCTGAGAAGAGGATAGAGTCACTCTGAAAATAATTCATATCATCAAGGACATAAAAATAGTGTTTCTGAAGGGGCTTCATGGATCTGAAAGAATAATGGCAGAATTAACCCTACTCCTCATCTCCAACCCCAGACAAGCTTAACTTTGTGGGGAGAAACTAGAATGAGAACACCCAAAAAGGCATTGGGGGGGGGGGTCACAGCTTAACTCTCTCTTAAACTCTTGTTTCATTTTTCTTTTTTCATCAATTCATTTATTTAAGCAATTACAAAAAGAAAATTTTATGTGCCAAGTACAACTCTAGGAGCTTAAAAAGGTCTGTTCCTTTCTCTTAAAGACATGTCAACCAGCCCTAACAATACAAGGATAAGCACTTGGAGAGAGGCAAGTACCTCCATTCATGTTTTTTTTTTTAAAGAAAAATATATGTAGCCGGATGTGGTGGCGCACGCCTATAATCCCAGCACTTTGGGAGGCTGAGACAGTAGAATCGTGAGTTGAAAGCCAGCCTCAGCAACGGGTGAGGTGCTAAGCGATTCAGTGAGACCCTGTCTCTACATAAAACACAAAATAGGGCTGGGGATGTGGCTCAGTGGTCGAGCACCCCTGAGTTCAATCCCCAGTACCAAAAAGAAAAAAGAAAGACAAATATATGAGATGGTGGAAGACTACAGGTATTTTATAGGTTACTAACATATATCTCTGGTGGCATATTTTTTAGAGAAATTATTAAATAATTTGTGAGCATCTTAGAGAAAGGAAGTGGTGAATACCAGGGCCAGGTGTGGATTTACTAAAAAAAAAGTCATGTCAAACTAACCCCATTTCTTTGGTAGATTAAGGAACCATGGTAGATATTGGGTTGAGTGGGTGGTAGGGAAGCAGAAATAATGGGTGGGGATTCACAGAAACTATTTTTGAAAGAAATAGGTTTCATGTGGCTGCACATGTCAGACACTTGTTAGGCAATTGGGCCTACGTTTTTGTGTTTGACCATCATAATAAGCCTATCAAGAAAATACTACCTTGGGGCTGGGATTGTGGCTCAGCGGCAGAGCGCTTGCCTCGCATGCGTGAGGCCCTGGGTTCGATCCTCAGCACCACATACAAAGCAATAAAATAAAGACATTGTGTCCATCTACAACTAAAAAAATATTAAAAAAAAAAAAAAAAAAAGAAAATACTGCCTTCATGAGGCCCTGGATCCAATTCCTAATACAAAAAGCAACAATATTTTAAAATACTGTCATCCTAAAACAGAACAAGCCCTTAGGTCCTCCAAGCTTGACATAGAAGGAGAGTCTTTGTATGAGAATATCTTTGCAGGTAGGGCCTCAACTCGGATCCTAGGTGTTCAATCTCCTTTTTATAGTTTTCCACTAAGGATTGCAATTAAGTTCCTCACATTTGTTGACTGGCATATGTTAACAGAAGACTTTTCTCTTTGTACTCTGTAACAAGTCTGAAAAAGTGAGTAATAAAGATTTAGAAAAGATAAGGCTAAGGGTATAGTTCAGCGATAGGGAGTTTTTTTAGCATGACTGAGGCTCTGAGTTAGTTCCCCAGCATCAAAACAAAGAAACAAAACAGTGAACCTAGAAAAGGAACCAGAATGCAGATAATTTAATTCACAAGATAAGTCTTATATACCTTTAGTGTACAGGCCATGGCAGAGGTTGACTTCCTCTCAGTACCAGATTACTTGTTTTAAATGACTATCTTTTTATTTTAACTTTTAGTACATCAGTACCTATTCAGTGATCTGTCTATGCCTCTGGAAGTGCTTTTTAGCTACAAATTGTTATCATCTACCTTCTAGAATCTTATCTCCCATCAATTTCCAATGTGAGATTCTTGTTGGAGTCTTTCCTACCCAAAGACTTCAGACTTTTGTTTTCCCATCTGTGTTCAACCACTGCTCCTGGAGGTCCATTCTCCCTCAGCGTTCTTTTCTACCTACTCAAATTGTTTTATTCTGGGATTTGAAGTTTCAAGGACCAGAAATTAAATTAGCTCAAAACTTTTTTGGGGTGGGGCGGACAGGGATTGGACCCAGGGGTCTTTACTGCTAACCCACATCCTCAGCCCTTTTTATTTTTAATTTTGAGACAGGGTCTAAGTTGCTTAAAGCTTCCCAAAATTGCTGAGGCTGGCCTCAGACTTGCAATCCTCCTGCCTCAGCCCTTCCAATCTGCTGGGATCACAGGTGTGTGCCACCATGCCCCGCTCAAATAGTTTTGTTTAGAATGATATGACATGCAGTTTCTTGCAAGTAAAAATCAAAACCTTATATCTGTTGTGGATACTTAGTACTCATGATCCTTGCATCTGTTGTGAAGATTTTAGGCTTAAACATGATTTTTTTTTTCTCTCACATAACAAGAAATCCAGAGGTAGCCTGTTGGTTGAGTATCTCAACACTGTGAAGACCAATGACACTGCTTTTCTTGGTCTTTCCTTTATGATCACAAGACATGTTGTGACAAGTCTGCTATGGCTCTGACATTATGTTCATGAAGGTGGAAAAGGGAAAAAGGGGAAACCAGTCTTTTCCTTTGGTCAGGAAAGTAATAACTTTCACAGGAACCTGCCCATAGACTTCTGCTTACATTACAAGAACTCATCACATGTCTACTCATAAAGGAGTAAAATGAAAAACTTACAATAAGAAGAAAATATAATAACACAAAGGACTGCTACTGAGAATATATAAATAATTCCTATGATATAATAAGATAAACTGCCAAATAGAAATATGTCTCTTCCTCTAACAGAAAATAGAGGAGGAGACATTTTTGGAGAAAAAATTTAGGAAAAGATATCCAACCACTTTAGTGATCAGTCAAGGGCAAACTAAGATTACATTGAGATAAACATTATACCCACTAAACTAGCAAAAATTAAGAATTCCCAAAATATTGTGTTGATGATGGAGTCCTACCCATCACTGGTGGGGTAGGGGTGAAATGGCATAACCATGTAGGAATACAATGTGGGATCTTGTGAAGTTGACGGCATACCCCTTGATGCAGCTGGTAATCCCACACAGGAGACTCATACATGAATGTGTGCAGCAACATTCCTTTCAAATATGGAAATAACCCAGATGACCATGTCAGAGAATAAAGTGATAAATTCATAGTAATAGGATAGACCTGCATCCACAGTGGCAGAAATGAATATAAGAAATATAACTGAGTGAAAAAAAATCAATGGCAGGCTGGTCATGGTAGTACATGCCTGTAATCCCAGTGACTTCAGAGCTGAGGCAGGAGGGCACAATTTTGAGTTCAGTCTCAGCAATTTAGTGAGACCCTGACTCAAAATACAAAATAAAAGGGCTGGGGATATACTTCAGTGATTAAGTGCCCTTGGGTTCAATTCCAAACCAAACCAAACAAAAAAATCAATGGCAAAAGACTATGCAATTAGGTCTGGGATTGTAGCTCAGCGGTAGAGCGCTTGCCTCGCATGCGTGAGGCCCTGGGTTCGATCCTCAGCACCACATACAAAGCAATAAAATAAAGACATTGTGTCCATCAACAACTAAAAAAAATATTAAAAAAAAAGAGACTATGCAATTATAAGCTACAAAGCAAGCAAGCTAAATAATGTATATTTTAATTTTATTTATTTTTTCAGTACTGGGGGTTGAACTCAGACATGCTCTACCACTGAGCTCTACTCCTAGCCCTTCTTATTTTTAAAATTTTTTTTGGGGGGGGCACTGGGGATTGATCTCAGAGGTGTTTTACCACTGAGCTATATCCTCAGTCTTTTTTATTTTTATTTTGAGACAAGGTCTACGTTGCTTAGGGCCTTGCTAAATTGCTGAGGCTCATCTTGAACTTGGGATGCTCCTGCCTCAGCCTCCTGAGTTACTGGAACTGTAGGCATGTGCCACTGTGTCCGGCTACATGATAAAAACTGTAATAAGGTAAGAAAATTAGCTTTGACAGTAAGTGTAAAAAAGACGATAGCATAACATATTGTGACATTTTATTCTGGGGAGATATGCACTGGGAAACCAGTTGTTTGCATTTTTAATTGTTTTGGTTTTATGATGCTATTTGAGTACAATAAAAACTATATTTGCTTTAGTTCATTTGTGGTGAAAGGATATACACACATGGAAACACAAATACCTCATTCTTACTATTTTGCAGACACTTTGAAATATGTAAGTAGTTGAGACAGGAAGCACTGTTGGAATGGAAAGAAGGAGACTAACCAGTAATATAGTGAGGAGTGGTGCAAGTAGAGGAGTGGGGACGGAATCAAGAATACAGAAGTATTTAAAGAGAAAGTGAAAATGCAGCATGTAGATTACAGACTCCCTTCATGAAGTTTAGTAATAAGAGAAGAGAGGGAATTAGTTTCTTCAGGACTCTTCTTCCCAAGCTCATGCTATTTTGCTTTTGTTGGATGCCTGTATTACAGAGAGGAGAAATACAGGCCCAAGGACAAACTGTTAAGCATTTAAGGAAAGCACTGAGGTGTCATGTTCAGTCCAGGGACACACTCATACTTGTCCCCCAGGGGGTGTAAATGGTGTCACCATTCTATCAGTGTTACCTTTTTTTAAATTATTTTCACCACCATTTCTAAGTTTTTTAGTTATTTATTTATACCAGAATCCAATCACACTAGACCAAAGCCAACAACTACCCCACAAGGAAAACCTTCCACTAAGTTATTTCTTAGTCTTCCTTCCTTCCTTCCTTCCTTCCCTCCTTCCTTCCTTCTAACTTCCTAACTTCCTTCCTTCCACCGGGGATTGAATTCAGGGGTAATCCATCACTGAGCCACATCCCCAGCCCTATTTTGTGTTTTTTTGTGGAGACAGGGTCTCATGGAGTTGCTTAGCGCCTCGCTGTTGCTGAGGCTGGCTTTGAACTCGCCCTTCTCCTGTCTCAGCCTCCCAAAGTGCTGGGATTACAAGCGTGCACTTAGTTATTATTTTCTCAAATGAAAAGTGATTGTTTGTGTAAGGGCAAAAAGATCACGACGGCAGCAAACTACGCAAGTCATGGTAGGCTTTATTCGGGAGCAGGATTCATCTGTGGAGGTGGTGGACCCATATTCCTGGTGGAAAATGAGACTCTGAACAAAGGGAGGAACTGGGTTTATATAAGCTCTTAGTTTTCGCGGGCATTTAGGAATTTGGGGTTGTTTCATCAATTAGTTTATCACTCGAGTGTGATGATAAGCCCCTTCCTTCCTGGTTTTGCCTCAGGAAGGCATCTGTTTAGGGGAGATGTTAACTGCTGGCTTGATTAACATCAAAGAGACAGAGCTGGGAAAGGTAGGGATTCCGCATGATTAACATTAAAAAGACAGTGTAGGGGGAGGTGGGAGCTGTCAGCTTGACCAACATCAGGAAAACATTGTTGGGGGAAATGAAGGTAATGCTTGGCCATTCTTCTTTTCCTCAGACTACATCATTTTTCTAATTCCCATATCTATTAGTTTGTAATCTGTACATAGCATAATTTCCATTTAAAACAACAGAAAATGACTTAAGGAATCTTAATGAACTTTGGTTTATTAATCTATTTTTAAAGCTATTATCTGCAACTCTTCCAAATGACAAAACGAAACAAAACAAAAAACACTAAATCAAAAGGCAAAACTGTTTATTTCCTTCTGGCCTAAGAAAATGTTTGCTGGTGTGGGAGAAAGGCTGGAAAGAACATTGCAAATGTCACCTTCCTATGGCATCTTTCTAAAGTTCCCTCTTTCCTCTGTGTCTGCTGTACACCCACACACTTTGTCACAATACTGTATTCAGTTAGTTATATGCCAGGGTTCTTAACTGGGCTGTAGGCTCCTTGAGGATACAGAACTTCTCTTGCTCATTTTGGCCTCTTCACAGATGTGTTCTGGGTCTGGTGTATATTGGTGGCTTGATAAATGTTGCACAAATCTCTAATTTCAGGAAGAATGCAGATTGCCTCATACCTGTTAGAACAGCTAGTATCAAAAAGACAAAAGTTTCTTGTTGGCAAGACTGTAGAGAAAAAGGAACATTTTTTTTTTTTGGTACTGGAGATTGAACTCAGGGGCACTCCACCACTGAGCCACATCCCCAGCCCTATTTTGTGTTTTATGTAGAGACAGGGTCTCACTGAGTTGCTTAGTGCCTCGCCCTTGCTGAGGCTGGCTTTGAACTCGCGATTCTCCTGTCTCAGCCTCTCTAAGTGCTGGGATTACAGGCTTGCGCCACCGCGCCCGCCTCTAAGAAAAAGGAACTTTTATATACTGTCAGTGAGAGTATAAATTAGTACAGCCATTTTGGAAAACAGTATAGAAGTTTCTCAAAAAGCTAAAAACAGAACTACTGTAAGATCCAGTAATCGCACTACTGGGTCTATGGCCAAAAGAAGTGAAATCAGGATGTAGAGGTGATATCTATACTTGCATGTTTATTGAAGCAGTATTCACAATAGTCAAGACATGAACTCAAAATCAACCTAGGTGTCCATCAGTGGGTAAGTGGATAAAGAAAGTGTGGTACATATTCACCATAGAATACTATTCAGCCATAAAAAGAATGAAATCCAATCATTTGTGACAACATGGATCAACCTGAAGAACATTATATTAAGTGAAATAAGCCAGAAGCAGAAAGACAAATGCTGCATAATCTCACTTATATGTAACCTAAAAAAGTGATCATAGCCAGGCGCAGTGGTACACGCCTGTCATCTCAGCACTTTGGGAGGCTAAGACAGGAGAAAGCCAGCCTCAGCAACAGCGAGGTGCTAAGCAACTCAGTGAGACCTGTCTCTAAATAAAATGCAATAGGGCTAGAGATGTAGCTCAGTGGTCGAGTACCCCTGAATTCAATCCTTGGTACCAAAAAAAAAAGTGATCATAGAAGCACAGAGTTAGAATACTGGTTACCAGAGGCTTAGATGGTTGGGGGTAGGGGAGATAGGGAGATGTTGATCAAAGGACATATATTTACAGTTAGATAGGAAAGGGAAAAGTCCAGGATAGGCAAATATACAGAGAGAGAAAGCAAATAAGTGATTGCTTGAGACCTGAGGGTGGGAGATAAATTGGGAATAACTACTAATGGTTATGGAGTTTCTTGGGTGATGAAAATGTACTAAAATTGTGGATATGGTTGTACAACTTTATGAACATACTAAAAAACACTGGGTTGAATATTTCAAATGGGAGAAAAATGCTATGTGAATTATCTCTCTCTCTTTTTTTTAAATATTTATTTTTTGGTTGTAGGTGGACAGAATATCTTTAATTTATTTTTATGTGGTGCTGAGGATCGAACCCAGTGCCTCACGCATGCTAGGCGAGCACGCTACCACTGCGCCACAACCCCAGTCCGGAATTATCTCTTTTAATTAAACTGTTTTTTATGGTTTTTTTTTTTTTGGTGCTGAGGATTGAACCCAGGGCCTTGTGCATGCAAGGCAAACACTACTAACTGAGCTATATCCAGAGCCCAATAAAGCTGTTTTTTTTTTTTTTAAAAGAAAAAGTTGAGGTCAGGTGTGGTGGTGCA